>JAODAL010023882.1:0-61750 GCA_025379985.1 Phyllomedusa bahiana | reverse complement strand
ACTTGTTACTAAAGCAGCTTTATTATTATCGCTGCTGACTTACTGCACTAAAATTTAAAAAAAAACCCTTTTATCAGGACTGGGGGGAAAATCCATAAAAAGTGTGTGCATTTGCACACTTGTTATTTAACCGGTTATTATTTTCTTGTAGTTTGTAGGGTATTCTCCCTAAAGTCCAAGGGGGGGGGGCACTTCTGCCCCCATATATCCTAATTTACATCTGGTTGTTCTTGGGTTATTTAATACCCAAGGCTTACTTTAAAACCCCCTTGTTTGTGGCTTTAATTTGCATAAAATAAGGGTGCCTTTTTTATTTTGTCCCATATACGCCAAATTACATCTGGTTTTTCTGTACGATATTTTATACCAAAGACTTAATTTTTAACCGTTGTTTTGGGGAAATTTTGGGGAAAAATACGGGGTGTCTTTGCTTTTGGGGTCCTTTTAACACCTAATTACTCGGGTTTTTCTGTCATATTTAAAAACCCAAAAGGTTTAATTTAACTCTTGATTTGCAGTAATTTTACAAAGTACAGGGTGTCTGTTTATTTTTGGTCCGCTAAAACCCCTAATTTACATCGGGTTGTTCTGTACGATATTTCATAACAACGTTTAATTTAACTCTTGTTTGTGGGGTTTTTGGATTTAAAATAAAGGTTCTGTATTTTGGTCCTCAATACGCCTAATTTACATTGGTTTTTTTGTATAAAATATTTATTAACAAGGCTTAATTTAATTCTTGATTGTGCGGAATTTTGACTAAAGTACGGGGTGCTGTTTTTTTTGGGGTCCTCTTAGCCAAATTTTAAAACTTTTTTTCTGTATGATATTTCAACAAAAGGGCTTAATTTAACTTCTTGTTGTGATCTTTTTGACTAAAACAGGGTGTCTGTATTTTTTGGGTCCTCTTGTTTTTTTCTGACGGTATTTCATACCCAGGCTTAATTTAATTTTTTTAGATAAAACAGTATGTCAGACAGACAGGTGGCAGGCTTTTCACATGCGGGGGCAGGCACAAAGTTCCTGGCCAGGCAGGTCGCAGCCAGTAAGGGGTTTGCAGCAGGGGTCACTGGTGGGGCCAGAACTGCCGGTGCATCGGGCGTGTGTTTGACCGCAACCCAAGGGTTCTTGATTGGTTACTAGGTATCCATTCCCCCCAGACGACATCTGACAACCCCCCACCAAGATCGGTGGGAACGTCAGACACAACCCTTAGTTGGCATGGCAGGGCCCCGGGAGCAGGTCAGCGGCCCTCACCTTCCTCACCCCACCTCTGTCCCAATTGGGTTCCCTCCCAAGATCTCTATGTGGCTGGGCCAGCGCCACAAAACGAGAGGACAAACTCTTGAGGACAGAAAAACAGCTACTTGGGCAGCAAAGAGTGGGGCAGACACTCACTTTTGCAGTAGACGGAAAGTAGTGATGTGGAGGTTGCCGGGATTATGTTGCAAGCGTCAGGCCTGCGTACTGAGACCGTTGAGGAAAAGCAGTGAGGGCAAACACAAATCGATACGAGTAGCCTCGCACTTGGAGCAGGGGCAGCAAGGGCTTCATCATAAAATCATCATCGTCGGGAGAAAGGGTGTCACTTGCACGCAGGCAGGGGCGCAGCCAAAAGTCGGTATTTGTGGCCGTGAGCACAGGGGGCACAGTGCGAGGTGGGGAAAGCCAAACGATCACGGGGTAGAAACCCTTTTCGCAGGTCCAAGAAAGTACACAAAGGGGCCAAAAGGGCACGCGGCAGAGTCCCAGTGGGGGTTTTTGGGGGTAAAATCACCTATGGGGCGGTGTGGCAGTTTTTTTGCTAAGACACCAGAGAGCCAACATTGTATATCGTGGGCACGTGGCCAGGACTAATTTTGGCACCAGGGCCCGCGCCCCAACCATCACGTCCCCCTTTCCAGTGGCCTGGATGAAACAGTCTCTATGGGTGGTCCATCCTCCGCCGCAGAAACAACACACCCATTGGGCACACATCCATTTCAGCCAGAAAAGGCTCCACCATCTCTGCAAAAGGGGAGCTTGTTTTTTTTTTCCCCACACTACCAGTCCAATCTCCTGCTCCTTCCCACCATGGCGTTTGCGGGCGTTCCCCCCGAGGCGATCTAAAACAGCAGTATGTGGCCAACCATCAAAAGGTGCAGAAGCGACCAGCTCCTGTCCAATGGGTGGACTCCCAGTCCCTCCCTTTTCCAAGTGGGGGACTCTGAAAACCATTCGAGAACTAATAGCTTTGCGGAGCCGTAATTTTTTTTTTCCAAAAAGGCAGTACCACCCCCTTCACAAATTTAGAACAAAGGTGGGCCCGCCTTGAGCCTACGTTTCTTCCAAGGTGCCGGCAGCACGGATGTGTGGAGCTTAACTACGGTAGGAACAGTACACCTTTAGGCCCACGGGGTGAATGTGCTTCCTCCCAGAAAACCAGCAACTTGGACGGGAGACTCACTTCTCCTCCACTTGTCAAACTGCTGCTCCTGCACCAATGTCCGCCTCCACCACCACCACCACCTCAGCCCCCACCAGTCAAAGTGCGGGCTCCTCATACCAAAGCAGAACCACGAATCACGCAGTTTCTACACCTGGTTTGCCTGGCTAATGAACACACAGGGGGGGAACTGTTCCCGGGTCATTCCCAAAAGAATCGATGTGTGGCTTTTTTCATGAAACTGCAAATGGGAAACCAGGGTGACAGACAAGGAAGGAACATGGTGTCCTGCTGCAACCCGGGGGGGGATACCCATGCACCCTGCATGGTCACATGTTTTCAATCTGGTTAAAAAAATTCCTGAAATCTTTCAGCCATCTGCAAGACATTCTAAAAAGGGCAGGAAATGTGCATGCCTTTATCCATTCTTACAAAGGTAAGCAAAAACCCTCCTTGTTGCAGCAGCAAACAGCCCCCCCCAACATAGGCTGATATGCGAGTGTCCCCCCCCGTTGGAATTCCAGCCCCCAAATGTTAGACCGCCTTATAACAGAGAAAGGCCATTAACGATTTTTGATGAACAACGGACAGGAGACTCCCCTGTCCCAAACTTTTTTTTGTCATCGCCAGACACGGGATGAATAACGTCATTTTCCACTGCTTCATGTCCTGGAACACATGCGCAAAATTTGTCTGGACAGGGGGCTGGAGACGTGGGAACTACATCTCCGGCCACATGAGTTCCAGGGGGGCGAACTGGGAAGGAGGAGGACACGGGGCACAACATTGTCTGGGGAAATAGTGGTTTTTCACCCAGGTGACAGGAAAAGGAGCAGGAGCAGCTGGAGGAGGGAGATGAGTAGACAAGGCCATGACCAAAAGCACCGTTGCAGTATACAGTGGAGATGGAGGCAGGGGTCCCCCGATCACTTTCGCAGATGGCCCCCAGCATCTGATTTCCTGGGACGAAAACCGAATATTCACCCTCCGCAGAGGGATAATTCTGGCTCTCCCTCCTTTGGGCCCTCACTCCCCGGTCCAAAATGGGAGCCTTTTTTTTCCCCCGCCAGAGGGAGGAGAAAATCACACTATAAGAAATCCTATTATCCATCGCCCCTCCTCTTGCAGGTCTGAACGGGGGTTCCTCATCGCTCACGGGACCACACCACGGCTGGGGAGTGGGGGGTTTTGGAGCAGTAGGGATGCACTCCTCAGCAGCGGGATAAGTCGGAGTCATTATGAGCAGCTTCCTTCACTCGGGGTGAGGGGGAAATACTCAGCAAACCCGTAGCAGACCTGGAGCAGACCCTGAACCACAGGGGTGGCCTACTTGGACTCACTCTGCCACCTCAGGGAGAAGATCCAGATTACCCAGGAGCCAAACTGGATGTGTGGCCGCAACTTGCGATTTTTCACGGAAAGCTTTCCGGCCCACCGTAGTGCGGCATCAAAGCGGGGGATCAGTGCGGCGGGGGCCACGTTACCCCAATAGAACCCGCTTTTCCCACCCAAATTGGAGAGACTGACCTTTGTCAAAGATCAGGGATGGATCAGCCAGATTTTTCCCCACACCAATCCTTATGCATCAGATTAGAATGGCCATGAAAGCTCACCAAAACTTTGGGAAAAAGAGTCTGGGTTCTTCGGGAACCTCTCAGCTACTATTCGATGCTGCCACCCGCATGAGCCACACATCTGCTTAAATGCCCATCGCCACCTCCACTTTCCAGGGGCTGTTATTGCCACCCCCGCCTCCACCTCTGTCATTGTGCCACTCTGTGGCCTCCGAATTTTCTGACAACCTTTTCAACCTTCATTTTCCATCGGGCCTACTGTATTGCCCACCCCTTCTCAAACCCGTCATTTGCCCCCTCTGTGGGCTAGTATTTTTTTTTTCCCCCTCCACACTTTGATTGTGCCACTCTGTGGCTTTTATGTATTTTTCCCACCTTTTCCCCAAACTGTCATTTGCCACCCGTGGCAGTGATTTGCTGCCACTTTCTCAAAACCCGTCATTGTGGGGCCCCTCTGTGGCCTACTGATGTTGATGCCACCTTCTCAACCGTCATTTGCCCCCTGTGGCTAGTGATGTTTCTGCCCCCCCTCCACACTCTGACATTGTGCCCTTTGTGGTCTATTGATGTTGCTGCCAATGACCACGTAAACACTGGAACACCCTTTTTGGGTTTCCTAATGGTTTCCATCCCCCCCCACTTTTATGACGTTGCCCCTTTTTTGGTTTTCCCCCTTTTTAAACGTCAGAAGGAAGGGAAGGACAGATTGTCTAGCCAAAACGGATTGGATACAGAACACCAGAAACTGCAAATATCCCATTTTGGCATCTCTGTTTTTTATCAAATCCCGTTTGTTTTTGGCTTAGCAATGCTGATGGGTTTTTTCACCGTTGAAACAACACTGAAAAAAAAGGAAAGGGGGGGCCAATGACAGTGACGCCAATGCAAAATTTCTGCCAACACCCTTTCCCCACCCCCGTTTGGAAGGGGGTGGGGCTCTACATTATCACATTAAAAGCACAGGTTTTTGTCATAATCTGTGGAAACATCTAGACGGTAAAAAGGAGGGGCTCTTTTTTCTTTTAGTAGGATCTTGGGCCCTCAGCTCGTTTCCTCAAGCTGGCACTGGGTTACCTTGTCAACGCATTCCCCCCTTCACTTTTTTTTGGTCGTTTTTTCCCCTTTAAGTGCCCAGGGGAATTTAAAAATAACGATTCTAAAAGGGGGCTCGTCATGGCGTTCAACTAAAAACAGCATTTTTTGAAGACCGAACCCTCTCCCTATGCATATTTGAGCAAAACACAAATTCTGCAACCCTCCAGGGTCTCTTCAGCCAGGAAATAGCTGTTTTTTAACGCGATTTGCTGCGAATAAATTCGGGTCGAAATTATTTTTGACGGAAAATTCGGCGAACTCAGCGAATTTAATTTTTGAGAAATTCGCCCATCTCTAATCAAGACCATAGTTGCTTAGCAAACTATTTAAAAAAAAAATAAACATATAAACTCACACAACAATTTCATCAGCAATGCATGTTCTTTTGTTGGTAATTTTATGGCATAATAGTTTTACTGTTCTCAACCTTACTACTAAGCAATCTCAAACCAACTTCATACACAGCAGTTTTTGATTTTATTTTTACCCAAAGCAAGAAGTATCTCATAAAATGAGTGGTGCGTGTCTTCTCTCTGCAGCGACGTCTAGGAGTTTTGCGACTTCCAGTGCCTCAGTTGTGTTAGGAACAGAGCTGTATTTAACAGCTCTGTTCCTAGAGCAGTCTCTATAAGGGCCGGGAAGCGGAGGAAACCTCTGATCCCCAACGCTTAACACATTGGTTGCCATGGTCCGTGATCAGGACTCCCAGTGACCCGATGGAGCCCAGGGAATGAACCCAGAGTATAACAAGCCTACAGACGAGTTACAAATTCAAATGACACATGGATATTGACTATACTTGCCAGCCATCCTGTTTTTCTCAGAAACCTCCTAGAAATTAAAATGCAAAATGGGCATTCTCAGACAGATCAGGGATCAGGGCAGATCAGAGGTTTTCCTGTGAATGGGGCTAAAATCTCCCAGAATCAGAATATAAAAAGGTTGGCAAATATAATTTTGATGCATTTACAGTGGACAAGTAAATTTGCAGGCCATACAGCAACTTTGGCTGGCTAGCTTACAGACTATTATGCCACTACTATTCGAAAAATATCATAGCCAGCATGGTGCACCAAACGTATTTGTATTAATGGCACCCTTTTGTATTGCCTAATCTATATGCAATACCCCCCTTATACATAGAAGGCGTGTGAGTGGTTGTCTTATCGGTAATTTTGCATTTGTGCAATCTCCCCATGTATTATATTGCGGCTTTTCTGCATACTGTGTGAACAGGTATCAATTCAATGTGCAGATTCTTATCATGTAATTGTCCCCATGGAGGAGGGGCGTGTGAGCTACTGCTCAGCAATTACCTGCACCCATTTATCTTTCCCAAGTAACACAGGGGTTTGTGTTGCCTCCTACTGGGTTCAGCTTTTAGTCCAGCCATTGAGCTTTAAGTAAGGCTTTTTTTGTGTTTTTGAGTAAAAAAAAGTCAAATTTTTCTGTGATTTTTCTGTAGATACTGTACTAGTATACACAGACTCTACATACTGTATATTATCACCGTATAGTGCCTATATAGTTTAAGATACCAGTGTACACAGATTCTCTGCAGACATATAGGTGATTACTGTGCAATTACATCTTGTGACTCACAGGTGACATTTCTCTGATGAGTCGTTCACTTTTCCTTTTGTTCTCCACCCAGTCAAGACCACCATGGTGACTTCTCCCAGCCACCACTTGTCCCTGTAGATTTAGAAACAAATATCTTAGAATCCTCACTTTTCCAGCACCTCCCTCTCTGTCCCCCACTACTATACAAACTGCGCAGGGGTGGAAGAGCGGGCACTTGCCTTCGCTTAGAGTCACAGGCTCCTAGCATGGTGGGGAGAAACAGAGGACTAACTCTCTGGAGATTGTGCTACAGCTATGGCCTGCACCCCTCAGAATCATATTACTAGGTAGGTAGACCCCCATTCGATAGGTTGGTAGTCCCTAAGTAGGTTGATTGGTAGGCTCAAGGTAGGTAGGCAGGCAGCAGTTAGACCCCAGGAAGGTAGGCAGTACATAGGCCCCAGGTAGGTAGGTAGATTGGTCTTAGTTAGGTAGGCAGTAGTTAGGCCCCAGGTAACTAGATAGATGGGTCCCAGGTAAACAGCAGGTAGGCCCTAGGTAGGTAGGCAGTACATAGGCCCCAGGTAGATAGGTCCCAGTTAAATAGGTAGGCTACTGGTAGGTAGGTAGGTAGTATGGCCCGAGGTTGGCAGTAGTTAGGCCCTAGTTAGGTAGGCAGCTTAACAGAAGTTTACATATTCTATATAAAAAGACACCTTAACCATTTTAGGTCAATTAGGATTACCAAAATTATTTATATTTCTCAAATGCCAGATTAATGAGCGATAATTTTTTAAGGCATTTTTATTACTTTCTGCAAAGTCAAAAGTTTACATACATTTCATTAGTATTTGGTAGCATTACCCTTAAACTGTATGACTTCAAATATTTTGGATATCCTTTCACAAGCTTCTCACAATAGTGTGTAGAAAATTAGGCACATTGTTACTGACAGAACTGGTTTAACCGACCCATGTTTATAGGTCACCTTGCTCGCACCTGCCTTTTCAGCTTTGCCCATACATTTTAAATAGGTTTGAGATCAGGACTTTGTGTTGCCACTCCAAAAACATTGATTTGGTTATCTTTAAGCGGCTTTGTAACCAGTTTGGCAGCATGCTTCGGGCCTTTGTCCATTTGTTGCTTCAGTATTGCCACAATCTTCTTTCCTCATTATGCCATCTATTTTGAGACCTGCACCAGTCCCTCCTTCAGCAAAACCACCCCACAACCTGAAGCTGCCACCCCCGTGTTTCAAAGTTGGGATGGTGTTCTTAGGCTTCCAAGCTTCTCCCTTCTTCCTCCAAACGTAACGATGGTCATTATGGCCAAACAGTTAAATTTTAGTTTCGTCAGACCACACGGCATGTCTCCAAAAATGTAGGTCTTTGTTCCTGTGTGCATTTACAAAAATTAATCTGGCTTTTATATTCTTTTGGAGTGATGCCTTTTTACTGGCAGAGTGGCCTTTCAGCCAGTACTTGTTTCACTGTGGATAATGACACAATCTTATCAGCTTTCGCCAGCATCTTCACAAGCTCTTTTGCTTTTGTACTTGGGTTGATAATCACATGTCGGATCAAAGCACGTTCATCTCTGAGACACAGAACCTGTCTCCATCCTGAGCAGTATGATGGCTGGACATTGTTTGTACTAACGTATAATTGTTTGTACAGATGAACGAGGCACCTTCAGGTATCTGGAAATTGCACCCGAGGATGATCAAGACTAGGGATGAGCGACATTATCGACAAAAGTTGAAATCGGCATGGTTTTTAGGCTTATCGGAAATGTCCGATCACGCAATAGTTTAGGTGACAATCTTATATATAATCTTTTACTATCGCACCTTTTTCAGCGTTTCCTGTCATTTTGGCAGACAGCCAATCAGCTCCGAGGATAGAAGGGGGTGAGGAGGATGTACGACGTCATGAGTGAGCGGTGTATGGATCTCATTGGCTACAAAAATCAAGTGACCTCGTTTTATCTATGCAACTGCAGTTCCTGTTCAGCTCATTCTCTGTCTATGTCACTTCACAGCAGGACGTCTCGGCGTCTGAACCAATAGCTGTTCTAACAGCTCTGTTAGAGAGATAGTCTCTTCTAATACACAAAACCATCCACCTAGCTGTTGCTTAGAATATAGTTAGATTAGAGAATTTCACTTCTTATTTAGTTAGAGAAAGTTTTAACGATATCTTCTGGTGTGTCCAGCCGCAGGTGTGCGGGGGAGGGGGGAGCGGCAGGAGGAGAGGCTTTGGAAAGGAAGGATGATATTGTGTAGCCCAGTGTGTTCTGTGACCTTGAATTGAAAAAGCAATGTTTTTTACCACTTTTTTTGGCCAGCAGACCTCTGATAGAAGGTGAAATTGTCCCTTGTGTTTTTCCAGTTCAATTGCACTCACTAAGTGTTCCCAAAACCAGCATAACTCATCCCTATAACTTTTAAATAGTTTTATTGAAGTCCGTGCATCTGTTTGGCGCAAAGAGCTCACTTGTACGCAAATTGTATTATACATATTCCTAGTAAATTGCGCCTGTTGTCAGTGGTGCCAAAACCGCCATATTAATCCATATAACATTTAAATACTCTTATTGCAGCCCAAAGGTCTGTTTGCCGAAATGAGCTACAGGGTACGCAAATTGTGTTATACATATTTCTTTCCCACCCGACCGCATTTCACAGGTATTCGATAGAAACAATTCTGTTTCTAATCCTAGTTGGCCGGTGGAAATTAGAGGGATTTAAAAAATATCTGTGATTGCCGTCTTTGCAGTACAGTTTCTCAATAAAAGACTGTGAAAAACTCTTCTATACCTTTTAAATTTTTATCTTTCTGAACATGGCGCGAACTACAGGTGGTAAGCGAGCAAAGAGAGGTTTAATGGGTGACCTCTGACAATCTGTATTTACCACCTCAGCAACGTCTGTAATGCAGGGCACACATATGACACACAGAGACCGGCTTAAGATCATGGTGCACAACTATCTGCGTCTCAACACCGATGTTTTTGGATATGTTCAATCGACTTCTGGGTATCCAAAATGGATGAATGGCCCGAGCTCGCTCACCACGCCATAGAGATGTTGTCCTGCCCAGCAGCCAGCGTCATATCTGAGCGGGCCTTCAGCACAGCTGGAGGAGCATTACAGACAAACGCATCCAGCTTTCCACTAACAATGTGGATCATCTGACTTTCATCAAGATGAATCAGGCGTGGATCTCTGATGATGTTGTGGCCCTAGTTGCCGAGGTCACCCATTAGTTGCTGGTCTACCTCACATTCCTCTTCCAAAAGAAATGATCCTCTTGAAAAAAAAATTTTTAAATGATCATTTCTTAATGCAATTTTTATTCTGAGTGCCCAAAGGGTTATTTTGCTGGTTTTGTGGTTAGGAGACTGTAAAAGACACCAATCGTACATGGTTTCATGAAAAAAATGTATTCCATTTAGTCATTTTTTTCAAGAAAATTTCAAGCACTGTCAATGGCTTTGGGGTCATGGTGCTGTGAAAATCCGCTATAAGCCAGGTCCTTTGGTACAGAAATGTGGTTTCTAAGTGCCATTTCTTCCTCACAATTTTTAAAACTGGCTGAGAGGTCATTTTTTATAATTTTTGGGGGCATTGTGCTGTCCAAAACCAGCTATAAGGTGTCCATAAGGGTATTTTTTGGTGGTTTTGCGGTCAGGCTACTTTAAAATGGATGCCAGTGGTGGCAATTGGGTAGTATTCCTGCAGGGCCGGAATGAAAAAGGTGCCCGGTGATATGTTAAAAATAGGAAGTAGTAATGGGTGGGCACCCCATTTGCTTTAGCTGCATGTAGCCGTGTTTCTCGCCGCACCCATTGTAACTAAGGCCCTGCCAGCTGAACCTCCGCGTTCCCCGTTGGAATGTTCTTGCTGCCACCAGCACCACATATATGACAAGTTGTTGGTCCCTGGTGCAAAAAGTGATAGGGGTATCCTGCCAGTTCCCATGTGCCATTTCCAACATCGGTGTCTTGTTTTGTGTGAAAGGTGCCCCGTAGCTGCTGGTGCCGCTGTACCTGCTGTGGCTATGCCGTCCTCATGTTTTCGGTTAGCTATTGAACATAATGAATTATTTTAGCCTATGAATTGTTTTCTGTGACTTTTATAGCCTAATTATCTTGCCTAAGAGGTAGCACATATCCAGGTTGTGGATGTTAATTCCAGCTTTTCCTCCCCTGTTTGGGTGTAAGAATGAAGGTGTTGTTGCTCTACCCGTAAACTTCAATGGTCATCGGCGATTATCGACTATCGGCTATCGGCATGATAATTTCAAAAATCTGTGATTTATAAGATGACGATTGTCAACACAATCACTCATCACTAATCAAGACTTGTACAAGTCCACAATTCTCTTCCTGATATCTTGGCTGATTTCTTTATACTTTCCCCAGTGTTAAAACCCCCAGAAGCAGTGTGTTTCTGGTGTTATTTAAAATACATCCACAGGTGTGTAACTCAGATGTTGCCAATAAAGGCATAGTAATCCTAGTGTATGTAAACTTTTGACTTTGCAGAAAGTAATAAAAATGCCATAAAAAATTATCTCTCTATATACATTCTGGCATTTGGCAAATATAAATAATTTTGGTGGGGCCCACATAGGTAGGTAGATAGGCTACAGACGGGCCCCACATAAGTAGGTAGAAGGATAGGCTATAGTTGGGCCTAACATAGGTAGGTAGGAAGATAAGTTATAGGTGGGCACGACATAGGTAGGTATATAGGCTATAGGGGGGCCCATATAGGTAAGTAGATAAGCTATAGGGGGCCACATAAGTAGACTGTAGGTAGGGTGTGATGATATGACGTCATCCCACTGCCCACGTCAGCACTGGAGGCCAACACCTGGTAGGCTTAAGGCGCTCTGCTCTGCTAACACCATACAGTCACTGCCTCTGAACGCTCAGGAAAAGCGCCCGGGTGTGCTAGGGCAGGATGCCTGCTACGGTGGTAGTTCTGCCCCTGTAGTTAACCATAAAAAGCAGAAGAAGAGTAAACAAATTAGGTGATACCTTTTAGAGGCTAACTGAGTATATTTAATGGTAAGCTTTTGAGAGTAATAACTCTCTTCATTTAGACACAATGTTATATGAGAAACTGAACATTCACATACTTTTTAAACACAAAATACATTAATCTTCAAAAGATCTAAAATTCTTTAAATGTTATTTACAACAGGCTAAGAAGTAAACAATCTGAAAACTTGTGAGGTGTGAGAGGAGGACCATTAACTCTTGCTGTAAACTGTTTGCTATCAGGTGGTTATTTGTGACCCCCACAGTTCACACATAGTGTGACATGAATCTAGTATGGACATTAACCCCATATTGAAAAGTTTGACATTTTTGCATTAACTTATATTCCCATTCCTTCCTCTCCCTCAGTGTCTTAAAATGTCCCATTAAAACCACAACCTGTAAATCTTCAATAGAGTGGTCTTATCCGGAAAAATGTGTGGTCACTGGTAGATCTGTTCTGCTGTCATTGATAGTGAATCTGTGTGAGTTCATGTGCTGACCAAGTTTCTGCCCTGTTTCCCCCACATAGTGGCCTGCTGTGGGACACCGCATACACATAATAAGGTACACTACATTGGAAAACCTGCAGGAAAATGCCTCCCTGATACTGTGTACCTGCTATGACTGTGGCACAGGTACACTGTCAGTGGTGTGGATGTGCTTGCAGGTCTTGCACCTGTTTTGATGGCAAGGTGAGGTGTCATTTTCTGCTGGGGTCTTCAGGGCACTCCGGACAATAATTTGTCGCAGGTTTGGTGGTTGCTGAAAAGAAAGGAGAGGGAGAACTGGAAATATTTAGTTGAGTCTGTTGTCCCTATGTAGCACAGATTTAGGTTGTTTGGCAATCCTTCATAGGATCTCCAGCTGTGGGTTGTAGGTGACAACTAGGGGCACTCGAGCTTCATTCTGGGTCTCTGTATGTGAGCACACTGTCCCTGTTGATGCTGCTGCTTTTTTATTTGACTGTCTGTCCCTTTTGGTTTGTATCCCAATCAGAGTAATTTTGTCCTAAGATCCAGTAAGTTTTTGTCCATGTCTGCTTTGTCGGAGTAAATCTGATTTTATCGTATAACCTGGCTGTATATAATAGATTGTTTTGTGTGTTTGGGGTGGAAGCTGCCATTTCTCAGGTAGGCAGTTCTGTCTATGGCTTTGTGGTATATTGATGTGAGTACCCAGTGGGCTTTAAGGTGTATTGTTGTACCCAGACAGTGTATTTCACTCTCTGAATAGCTAAGTTTAGGGTCAATGCTGGGGTGAAAGTCCTTAAAGTTGCTATGAAATTTAAGTAGGGCCTCCTCCCCTGCAGTTCAGATGACCAGGATATCATCGATATAATAAAGGTAAATCATAGATATGGTGGTACATGCTGATAGAAATGCTCCCTCCAGTTCTGCTGTAAAGAGATTTGCATATTGTGGTACACATCTTGAACCCATTTAAGTTCCCATTCCCTGAAGATATAGGTCCTCTCCAAAACTAAAATAGTTGTGGCTAAGGAATAACTATATGAGTTGCGTGACTGGTTTGTTTGGGAGATTTTGATTCTCCAAGTGTACCCAACATGTTGCAACTCCATCCTTGTGGGGAATCTTGGTATACAAAAATTTCCCCAAACCCCAAAGGTGGCCAAAATGGGTATAGAGACCTAGGGCAAAAATTTGGTTTCTGTCAATGTTCATTCTAGGAAAAAAAGAATTAGGGCCCCACTATCTTCCCAGGGTTGTCATCTTTGTGGATTTTTGGGAGCATATAGAAGCAGCCACACCTGGGATCCTCTGAGATTAGCAGTTTTACCTGCTTCTGGACTTGTATTGGAAATTTCTTTTTCATATCCTTAAGTTGTTTTATATAGGCCTTTGTGGGATCACTTTTAGTTTTGGAGGAAAAAAGATTTGGGGTTGGGGGAGGGGGGCCCTGTCTGCTTCTTTTATAAAGTCGGGAAAAAATTTGGGGGCAAACCCGGGTTTTAACCTCTTACTGACAGTGGACATACCTGTATGCCCTAGCGGGGAAAAGGGAATTTTCCCCCAATTGGGTATACAAGTAAGTTTTTGAAATCCTTTAGGGCTCACAAGCAGGGGCCCCATGACACAGGGAGGGACCAGCTTTTTTATAGCGGGGCCCCATTCTGTTGGCCAATGACCCCGAGCCATTCCGCCCCGGGTTGGTTAACCCCTTAGCTGCCATGATCAATTGTGGCAGCTAAGGGAAAGACAGAGGGAGGGATCCATTGTAACAGTGATCTAAGGATACAAGCCTACTATGGGGACAAGTAAAAAATAAAAGTAAAAAACAAACAAACAACAAGCTATAAAATAAAAAGATCTATACCACCCTTTTCCCCTCTACAAAAAGGGAAGAAAAAAACAAAAATTAAAATAAAGCATATTTTGTATCCGCATGGGGAAAACGACCTAGCTTAAAAAGAAAACTACAATATTTAACCAGCACAATGAACGTCATTAAAAAAGGAACAGAATTTCAACAATAAAAAAAAATATATAAATTGGGTATCACCATAACTTTATTGAGAAAAACTAACTTGTCATGTCAAGCACTGTTAAAAATAAAAAACACTACTAGGATTGCAGTATTTTCTTTACCCAGCCTTCCAAAAAACAGATATAAGAAGTCTTGTCCCCCCAAAAAGGATACTGATAAAAACATCAACTCATCCCACAAAAAAACACGTCCATACACAGCTCTGTACACAGAAAAATAAAAGTTATATCTCTCAGACTATGGCATTACAAAAACATATTTTCCCTTTTGAATAAAAGTTTTTTTAATGTATACAAGCAGTAAAACTTTTTAAAAATATACAAATTGGGTATCACTATAATCGTATCGTCCTGCCGAATGAAGCTAGCATGTCAGTTATACTTCTTGGTGAAAAAATTTCTTACCAACATAAAGCACAATGTGTCCCAAGTAAGGATGAGCGATATTATCGCCAAAAGTGGAAATCGGCACTATTTTTAGGCTGATCGGAAATTACCGATCACGCGATAGTTTAGGTGACAGTCTTACAGATAATCTATTACTATCGTGCCATTTTCAGCGTTTCCTGTCATTTTGGCGGCCAGCCAATCAGCTCTGAGGCTAGAGGGGGGTGAGGAGGATGTACAACGTCACCACTTTATCGTGTATGGATCTCATTGGCTGCAAAAAACACGTGACCTCGTTTTATCTATGCTGCTGCATTTCCTGTTTGAGCTCATACTCTGTCTATCACAACAGCAGGACGTGTCTCTCTGCGTTTAAACCAATAGCTGTTCTAACAGCTCTTAAGCCCTTTCTAATACAAAAAAAACCCTTTCACCAACATTTGGGAATGGGATTTTAGATTAGAGAAAATTGAAATTCTTATTTTTTTTGAGAAATTTTTTTTAAAAAAAATTCTAACTGGATTTTCCCAAAAGCCGAAAGGTTGGGGGTGGGGGGGAAGGGGCGGCGGGGAAGGAGGGGGCTTTTGAAACGAAGGGAGATATTTTGCGGCCGTGGCGGGAGGGTTAAAGAAAAAATTGGGTAGGTGGGGGGGAGGTTTTTTTGGGGGCCCCTCGGAGGGTTTGGGGGGGGTTGGGGGGTTTGGGGGGCGGGGAAAAGGGGGAAAAGGCCATTTGTTTTTTATAACCCCTTTCGGGGGGCCCAAAATTGGGATGGGTGAAAAAAAAAAATTTACGGGGGGTTTTCAGTTTTGGGGGCAAAATCCGGGGGTTTAATGTTCCCCCCTTTTTTAAATTTAAAATCCAAACGGTTTTTGGCCGGCCCCAACCCAAAATTTCGAAAGAGTTTCAGTTGTCCAAATTTTATTGGGGTTTTTTACATTTTTCCCTATTAAATTATGCTTTTTGGTCAGGGGGTTGGGGGGGAAAGGCCCGGTTGCCATTTTTAATTTTTTTTAACTTTTAAAATACTCTTTTTAAACCCCCTTTTCCCGGCACTTTTTTTAATCTGGGGGTTTTTTGTAGATTTGGGGGTCATGCTGGGGTTTCCAGGACGGGAAATGGGCCAATGTCCTGTTCAACTAAAAGGGCCCCACCTTAATGAGAAAGCGGGGGGAAGGGGAGGAGAAAACCCCCCTGGGAAAGGGAGGGGGGTTTAAAATTTCAAAGAGGAAAAAAGGCCCCCTTCTGATGGGGTTTGGGTGGAGCCTTGACTGGTTTCCTAATTGGTTTGGTTTCCCAAATGGGCGCTGCGGCGGCGTTTTTTACTGTGGGGGGGGCAGGTTGGTCAACCACCACCACTCGACCCCACGTTTCCCCCAAAACCCCCGGCGGGAGGGTGAACGCTGCATGTGTTGAGGGCCGGGGGCCGGGGTCCCAAAACGTTACCTCCCGGGCCCCACGCTTCATTTCTGCCTACAGATTTTTAATTATCCCATATTGGGCTCCCCCGGGTTTTTCCTTTGGGCAAAGAAATGCCACAAACCCCAAAAAGTAATTGGGGTTTTTTTGAAATTTTTTCCACCGGTTTCCGCCCCTGAGGGGACTATTTGCCCCCCCGCTCCCCCCTGCTGTGCCCCCTTTTGGGCCGTTTACTTTTCTTGCCCCTGCGAACCCTTTTTTTTTTTTACCCCGTGGCCGTTTGGGGCTCCCGACCCCCAAAACTGCGGGTTTTCCTTTGGTGACCCCCGGCCCGGGGGAAAACCCCAAAACCCATTTGTGGCTGCCCCGCTGCCTGACTGCAAGCTAAACACCCTCTTCTCCTGCCCAAATGATGAAGCCCTTGCCTCACCCGGGCCCCCCAATGCAGTCCCTTCATCACCATTTCGTTTCATTTTTTCATTTACTGCTTTTCCCATCACCGGTTTTGGGGAATGAAAGGAGGCTGCCCGCCTTCCCCAAAAATGACCCCCCTTTGCCCAACTCTCAACATCTAAACTTTTGCCGCCTACTGCAAAAAGCGGGGGATATTGGCCCCTTTTCCCTTCCGGGTTTTGTCCCCCAATTTTTAGTTTTGGGCCTGACCCCCCCCTTTCCCTCAAAAATTGGGGGGGGGTTTTCATTTCCTCCCCGCCTTAATTAAATGGGGTTGGCCCCCTTGGCCCAACCACTTTTAAGATTTTTTCCTTGGGCCCCTGGTTGGAACCGGTTTGTTTGGGGGCCCCCAGAGAAAAGGGGAGGACCAGGGTGAGAGGGGTTTCCGGGGGTTTTTTTTGACGATCCGGCCCCCATTTTTTGGGCCCCCGATCCCAAACCCTTAAGGGTTTTTTGTTTTTTGGTTTTGGAAATTTCCCCAAAAACGGCCGGATTTTCCTTGGCCTTGGGGTTTTTGTCAGTTGCCCCATTTTTTGGGGGCCCCCCCGGGTTTGGTTTTTTTTGAATAAGGCCAACCCCCGTCCCTTGGTGCTGGTATGCAAAAACTTTTTCGGCCTTTTAAAATGAAAAAAGGGGGGCATGTTTTTGGTTTTTTCAGGGGAAAGGTAAAAACCCGATTTGAAAATCCCCTTTGTCTTTTTGGTTTGTCCCCCTAAAAACCGGGGAAAATTTTTTTTGGTCCCTTTTGCCCCTTTGGCAATTTAAAAGGCCCCCCCCCTCCTCCCCGGGGCGGACAAAAAAACGGGTTAAAAAAAAAAAGGGGGAAAAAAAAAACCAAAAAAATGGGGTTTTAAAAAAAATTGGAAAAAAAAATATTTTAAAAAAAAAAAAAAAAAAATAAAAAAAAAACCACCCTTTTTAAAAATTTGTTTTTCCGAAATAAAAAAACCCAAAAAACAAAAGGGCCTTTTTTTTTTTCCTTTTCGGATTTTTAAATTTTGCGCCTTCCCAAAAGGGAAAAAGGGAAAAAAAATTTAAAAAAAATTTTTTTAAAAGGGTGCCTTTTTTAAAATTGGGGGGGGGGTTTATTTTAAAAGGAAAAAAATAAAAAAAAAGGGTTTTTAAAAAACAAAAAAAAAGGTTTAAAATTTTTTCCGGGGGTTGGGGAAAAAAAAAAAAATTTTGTAAAAAAAAAATTTTTTGGGTTGGGCCGGGTTGGAAAAAAACCAAAGTTTTTTTTTTTACTGGGGTTAAAAAACTCCCAAAAAAAAAAAAAAAATTCTTAACCCTTTTTGGAGGGGTAAATTGCGAAAATTAGAATTGAGCAAAAAAAAAACTACAGTTTTTTTGTAGGGGGTTGGTACAGTTTTTTTTTTTTGGGCCGTTTTTTTTTTTTTTAACCCCTAAAAACACAAAAAAAAGGAAAAAAAAACTTGTAAATTAAAACCTTCGTTTTTGGTAAATTTATTTTTTTACAAAAGGAAAAAAAAAAAAAATTGTTTTTTTTTTTTTTGGGCTTTTAAAATTTTTTTTAATTTTTTTTCGTTTTTTTTTTATTTTTTTTTAAAGTCCCCCACAGCAGCAAAAAAAAAAAAAAAAAAAACGTTTTTTTTAATTTTTAACCCCCCCTGGTTTGGGAAAAAAAATTGCCCAAAAAAAAATTTTGAGAAAAACCCAAAAAAAACACCCGAGTTTTTTATTCTTTTTTTAAATGGGGGTTTTTTTTTTTTCTACACTCCCACAAAAAAAAGGGGAAAAAATTTTGAAATTTAAAAACCTTCGCTTGGGGAAATTAAATGTTTACGGGAAAAAAAAAAAAAAATGTTTTTTTTTTTTTTCCCCCGGTAAAATGTTTTTTTTAAGTTTTTTTCCCCGGGGGGGAAAGAAAACCCCCCCCCAACCCCCCCCCCCCCGCCTTAAAAAAACCCCCTTTGGGGAAGTAAATTGTGCAAAAAAATTTTGGGGGGAAACCCAAAAAAAACTAGGGAAGCATTTTTTGGGACGTGTTTTTTTTTAAAATGGGTTTTTTTTATTTTAGGGGTAGCACAAAAAGGGGGAAAAAAAACTTGAAAATTTTAAAAATTTTTTTTTTCCCTTTTTAATAAAATTATGCTCCCAAGGAAAAAAAAAAAATTTTTTTTTTTTTGGCCCGGTTTTGGAAAAAAATACAGTTTTTTTTTTGGGTGACCCCCAACGGACCCCAAGAAACAACGTTTAAATTTAAACCCCCGGATGTAAATTGCCCCAAAAAAAAAAAAATTGAAAAAAAAAAACCCAAACCAAAAACTAAAAGAGGTTTTTTTTAGGTGTTTCCCAATGGCTGTGTTTTCTAGGGCTACACAACGAGGGGAAAAAAACTTTTTAAGAATTAAACTTTCGTTTGGGAAAATTTTTTACACAGGAAAAATGTATTTTTTTTTGGCAGGGGAAAAAAAAAAAACGTTTTCTTTTAGTAAAACCACAGCAGCAGAAACAATGCTTAAAAACCCCCACTGGATTTTAAATTGCGCAAAAAAAATTGGGGAAAACCAAAAAACCCTTAAAACCCTTTTTTTTAGCGTTTTTACAATGGCGGGTTTTTTCTACGCTACACAAAAGGGGGGAAAAAACTTGTTTTTTAAACCTTCCCCTTGGTAAATTTTTATGTTACGGGGAAAAAAATTGTTTTTTTTTTTGGCCCGGGGGGGAAATAAATTTTTTTTTTTTTGTTCACCCCCCCCAGCAGCGGGAACAACGCTTAAATTTAAACCCCCCTTGGTTTGTAAATTGCCCCCAAAAGAAAAAAAAATGAAAAAGTTGGCCCGAAAAAAAAAAAGGGAAGGGGAAATTTTTGTTTTTTGAAAAAAAAAACGTTTTGGTTTTTTTTTTTAAATTTGAATACAACGGGAAAAACGGGTTTTTTAGATAACCCTTTGGATATTCAATTGTGCTGGGGCGGGAATACATTTAAAATGTATATGCAGTTTTTTTTGCCGGGGGACACACCCCCTGGACTTCAGATCCAATACCCCAAAAATCAAAAATTAGAATGTTTAAGAAAAGCATTTCGGGAGACAAAATTGAGACACCCCCCAAAAAATCGTTTGTATAAAAATTTTGGAGCCCTTTTTTATTTATCAGCCATCAAACAGCCGCGGCAGCATTTCCCCTAATCAGTACTGGGGGGGAGCGGTTTTTAAAAAGTTTTTCCCGGGCGTCGCGCCCGGGGAAAAATTTTATTTTTAGTGGGGGGTTTACGTCAAAAAACCCCGGGCCGGGGTTCTGATTGGCTTTAAACCTCTGAAACATGTCAGGGGTAGGTTTATCCCCTTTTTCCCCCTCCCAAGTTCTTTCCCCCCCATGAAAAACCCCCCCATTTTGGCCTCGCCCCCAAATTTTTTTCAATCAAAAGCACATTGTTCCCCACGGCCGAAGAACCCCCAAACTTCGACTTCGTTCGAAGCCAAAGTTTTCCCCGAAATTCTAAATGAATTCCAACTTCTTTTAAAAATTTCAATTCGCCCCCCCCTTTTGGCACTTTTCCCCTTTCCATTTTTTTTTTGGGGGGCACCCCAAAATATTTAACACACCTATTTTTTTTATTTTTCTATTGAAAAAAGGGAAAGGCCCTTTTTTTTTTTTTTTTTTTTTTTTTTGAAAGAACAGCTTGTAGTTTGGAAAAAAAATTTTTTTTATAGAGTTCATATGGTATTTAAAATTTAAAAATTTTTTTATAGTTTAAAAGGGGGCTAATGACGAGCAAAAAAAGCAATTGTTTTTCTTTTAGCTGATTTTTTTAAAAAAAAAAACGTGCTAAGTCCAAAAAGGGTTTGGTTTTCCCATTTTTAAAATTTTTTACTACTACAGGGGGAAATGACCAGAAAGGATTTGCAAAAACCCAAAATCAGTAATGTCTTTGGGAGTTTAAAATTTTTTTAAATTTTAAACTTTCCCCCCAAAATTTTTTGGGGGTTAGTAAAGGTAAAATTTTTTAAAACATTATGGGAAATTTTTTTAAGTTAGTGTTTTAGCATAATTGTTTGCCACATTTTTTAAACAACACAAAAATATTTCTCTAGAAAGCAAGGAAGATGTCATACAAAATGATATATTTATACTGATTTACCCCTTTATGGAAAAAATTTTAGCTTCAATAACATTTTTTAGGGAAAAAAAAACATCTTTTTAAAACATTCACATTAAAGATATGTATAATAAAAAGTTGTCCCCAAATGTATAAGGGGGAGCAAACCCGTTTTTGTATTTTAAAATAAAATATTTAGTGTTTTAATAAAAATGGGGTTATGTTATTTTTTTATAAAATATATAAAATATCTATTTTGCAGATAGCATTTTTATAACTTTTTAGGGTTTTTTCCCGGGGCTCTTCAAAAAATTGTGATTATTACATATTACATAATTTTAAAAGTTAGTAGGTGTTTAAAAAAAAACATTTTGGTCCTCAAGTTTAAAACCCCAAAGGGTTGGGGGAAAAGTTGGGGCGAAGGGGGGGGAGACAAGGATTTTTTAAACCCAGCCTCCCCAATGGTTTTTTTCCCTAAACCCCCAAGCCAAAAAAACTAAACTCTCCAGGAAGCCCTAAAATTAAATTGACGATTATTAATCATTTTTTTGTAATTTATTAGTGGAAAGAGTGAAAATTTTGGGCAAAACCCTCGTAATCCGGGGGTTTTGATAGTCGAAATCGCCCCAAAAATCCCTGAAGGGAAATTAATGGTTAAAGGCAAAGGGGAGGGGTGTAAAACGGGATAACGGGAGGGGTTTAGCTAGCAAGGGGCCCGGAAATTACGTGGGGGAGGGGGGGTACTGACATACCCCCCTCGGGCTTGGGTCCTCGTCCAGTGATGAAGCGCCCCGCAACAAAAATTTTGCTTTAAAAAGATTTCGGAAGGATCTGCAATGTCGTCATCAAGCTTTATCTCTCCCTCAACATCAACACAGGTGATTTCCTCGGGGCCCTGAAAATTCTACCCTCCCGGGGCCCGTTGGGGGTACAAGCAACAGAGGCCCAAAAAAAGCGTTGCCGACCGCCCAAGGATTTTTGGCCCCATTGACAGGGTTTTATTCTCCTCCTCTGGGTGGTTTAGAGCAGACAAAATCATCCTTTTTGGCCTCTTGAATCTTTTTGAAAAAGCCTTCCCGACCCCAACCGCATTTTATTTTGTCTCCCAAAAGGTCCTTTAGAAAATGGAATTTTTACAGTGGGGATACACGAGGGTTTACAAAATTTTGCCCCTTCGCTTCATTTTGGGCGGATTTCTGACGAAAGCTGGGGTACACTTTTTTGGGCCGTTTTTCTGGGGGGGGAGAGGAGGTAAAAAAACTGGGTGGGTGCAAGGTTTTCATTAACCACTGAAGGGAAAAATTGGGGACCGCTGGTTTGTTTTTTGAGACACAAGGGGAACCAAACCCACCGATGGACAGGTGACGGGCCTGCAAACCCCACGATCTGTTGCCTTGCCCGGTGTTGTCGCCAAACACTGGAAGGAGACCTTCTCTCGCACCCCCCCACCTCCAAGGGGCCACACCCCTTTGCTTGCTTACCACCTTTCAGTTTTCTTTCCCTGTTCAGAAAAGAAAAATTTTTTAAAAAGGGATTTAAAAGTTTTTGACCCGTCTCTTATTTTAAAGGAAAGAAGGGGGGCAAAAACAAAGTATTTTTTGGGAAACCCCCTAATTTCCCAAAAAGCCAACTGGATTAGAAAAAAGAATTGTTTCTATCAAATATCTGTGAAAAGGGGGTCTGGTGAAAGAACCGTAAACATAAAACCAAAAGTGTTCTTCCTTCATTTCCCTTTGGGGGGGGGAAAAACAAGTTTCCCCCGCGGGCCCCGTAGGAATAAACAATTATAGTTTTTCCCAAAAAAATTAACGTACAAATGGGGGAAAAGATTAAAACGCCAAAAAATGGGTTGCAATGAGTGGAAAAAGAAGTATTAAAAAAAGTTAAAATGGGTTAAAAAATTGGGGGGCCCCCTTTTCACCAGTGACTACAAGTGGGGAAAATTTTCTAGGAAAATAATGAAAAAAAACCCAAAAGCGTTTTTCAACTGAAAACTTGTTTTTGCCAAACTGAGATGCACAGACTGCAAAATAAGAGTTTTTTAAATATTTTTATGGGTTAATTTTGGGGAGCCTTTGCGACCACTGAAATACAAACGTTTTTAATTTTTTTACTAGGAAATATGTAGAAACACAATATTTTATACAACCGGGAAAACTTTTTGGCCCCCCCAAAATGAAATGCACGGAAATTTAAGTTTTAAAAATATTTAAAGGTTTTTTAGGGATAAAATTAAGCCCATTTTTGGGAAAAAAACTTTAGAAAGCACTGATTGCAATTTGAATTGGGGAAAAAACAGGGGGGATAAACCCCAAATGGGTAAACAGGGGGGGTCGCTGGCCAAAAAAAGGGGGAGTAGAAAACTATTTTTTTTTTAATTGAAACTCACAGAAAAACCCAATGAGCTGCAAAAAAATCTCCCTCCATTACAAAAGTCCTTTTTCCCCGCGGGCGCACCCCTCCTTTCCCCCCTGCCTTTCCCCCGGCTAACACAACCGTAGATATCCCTTTAAAAATTTTCTCTAACTAAATACGAAGGGTTTCAATTTAATCTTTAAAAATATTCTTTAAACTGGCCCCGGGGGGATGGTTTTCCCTTTTATTTTGAAGTGACTAAACAGAAACTGTTTTGAAAAGCTATTGGTTTTAAAAGCAGAGAGACCTTTTTTTGTGAAGTGTTATTACAAAGTATGAGCTCAAACCCGGAAAAAAGCCCCCGGGAGCATTGATTTAAAATAGGGTCACGTGATTTTTTGCAGCCCAATGAGATCCATACACGAATTTTAAAATGGTGACGTTTGTACCCTCCTCCTCACCCCCCCCCCCCCACGGCTACACACACCTGTAGATATCCTTAAAACTTTCTCTAACTAAATACAAGTGTGATTATCTAAACAACTCTATTTTAAACTGAAAGGGGGAAATGGTTTTTGTTTAGAAATTACTTCAGAAACTGTTTAAAAACAGCTATTGGTTTAAAACGCAGAGAGGGCGCCTCCTGCTGTGAAGTTTTGATAACAAAGTAAAGAGCTCAAAAGGAAATGGGAGCAGCAAGATAAAAGAGGGCACGTTTATTTTTGGGAGCGAAAAGAGATCCATACCCCCACAAAGGTTTGGGGAGTTGTACAAACCTCCTCACCCTCCCCCTATCCCAGAGTTTATTGTCCCGGCCGCCAAAAAAAGACAGAAAACACTGATAAAGGCGCGATTTGTTTTTAGGGTTAAAAAGTAAGATTGTCACCCAAAATAATTTGCGGAAACTGCAATTTCCGATCAGCTTGAAAATCGTGCCGATTTCAACTTTTGAAGATAATATTGTTCATCCCTACTAATCATGTGATTAATATATTAACCTTTGCATCTTCCCCTTTTTTTTGAAAGGATTTAAATTAAAAAATCCCCTACAAATTTTATATTTTTTCATATGTTACGTAAATGCTATACCCCCATTAATTATTATATTAAACTCACCGGCCCCTTTTTAGGAAAACCTTGTCCAATGGTCGTTAACACTTAAATTTTTTAATCAGGGCCCCCCACATGGGGGCAACTCAGTGCATTTAGGCATGTAGACTGGTTTAAGACAATCTCCTGCAGTTTTAAAATGAGCATCAGGATGGGGGAAAAAAGGTTAAAATTTTATTCCCTTTTAAACCCTGGCATGGTTGTTGGTGCCCAGAAAGGGGTGGTTTTGAGTATTTCAGAAACTGCTGAACTCCTGGGATTTTCCCACAACCATCTCCCAGGGTTTACAGAGAATGGGGTTTCCCAAAAAAGAAAAAAAAATGGGGGAGCGGGAGTTTCCCGTGGGGGGAAAAGCCTTGTTGATGCCCCGGGGCAAAGCAGAATGGGCGACTGGTTTTTTTCTGATAGAAAGGCAACAGTGAATCAAATAGCCAAAACCCCTTTCAACCAAAGGGGAGGCAGAAGAGCATTTTACTCTGAACGCACTACGGGGAACTTTGAGGCAGAGGGCCCTGAGGGCCCGCAGCAGATGACCACACCGGGTGCCACTCCTTTTTAGCTAAGAAGAGGGAAAATGAGGCTCCAATTTGCCCCAAACTCATCGAAATTGGAAGTAGAAAGATTTTGGGAAAAAAGTTGCCTTTGGGCTGATGAGTCTCGATTTTTTTGCTGCGACATTTGGTGGGGAGGGTCAGAAATTTTGGGGTCAAAAAACATGAAAGCAAGGATCCATCCCGCCTTTTTATCAAAAGGTTCAGGCTGGTGGTGGTGGTGTCATGGTGTGGGGAATATTTTCTTGGCACTCTTTGGGCCCTTGGTACCATTTGAGCATCGTTGCAAACACCTTGTGGAATCTATGCCACGAAGAATTGAGGCAGTTCTGAAGGCAAAAGGGGGTCCAACCCGTTACTAGCATGGTGTACCTAATAAAGTGGCTGGTGAGTGTATACTTTGCTTATACTACTGTTACTGCATTTTTTTGGCTACTTACTGTGATTATGCATAATTTGAAAAAGAATTTATTAATAAACTGTCACAATGACTCTAGTAATGGAAGGTGGATCCTCTGGTCACCGCATAGAGTTGGCATGAGCTATGCCAGGGAGCGGAGTATAAGGGGCACATTTTCTTCACTGGATCCTGCCGCAAAGTAGACTTTGCTACAGGGAGTCCCCCAGGTTGCTACCTCTGATGCAGGTCCTAGCAGTGACAGCCGAAGCATAGGGGCATGTTCCCACGGCAGTGGACAAATACCGGCCTATTTGTCCGGCTTTGCGGCCTTCTCCACGGCCGCAGGGGGGACGGCTTTTCTCCGCGCTGAGCGGAGAACAGCCCTCCCCCCTCCCATTTAGTTGTTCATATTCTGTCCGGAAACCGGACGGAAGAATGAACATGTTCAATGTTTGCTGCCGGACCGCCGGCGACAAAACCGCCAGGGCGGAAAACCCTTGCAGTGGGGACTGCTGCACGGGTTTTCCATAGAGCACAATTGTGCTCATTTTCGGCCGGTTTTTCAGGCGGTCTGATAAACCGCAAACCGGCTGAAAAACCGGCCGAAAACCCGTGCCGTGGGGACATGCCCTAGCCGGCCAGAACATGGAACAGAAGCTAGGATGGACAGACTCAGCAGGAACAGCACGTGGCAGGAAAAGGTCATACAGGACAGGTGTAGACAGGACCAGAGATGAAGACAGTAGTGTAAATAGGATTTACTAGAGAACAGACACCAACCACTGGGCACAGATAGCAGGAACAGGAATTCCTAAAAACCCCCTGCCCAAACGCCATAGGTGGAGAGATAATTATCTGCAGTACACTGGCCCTTTAAATCCAGGAAACGGGCTCATGCACACACCTAGTAGTTGGCTGAGAGAGTGTGTCCAGAAGCAGGAAAACCAAAATTTTGTTTTATAGACTTTGGAAAACCCTTATAATACAGGGTTAACCTGTTGCATTAAGGAAAAACAGTTGCATGCACCAACTCTTTTTTGAGGCATCTACCTCCCTTCCTCAGGTCTAATTTGATCACTAGTAGTGCCGCTATTTGTACCTGCCCACTGATTGAATAAACTTTATTTAACATAAAATTTCAAAATTACATAAATACCTGTAACCACTTTAGTTTTCTAAAATAGTTTAAAATATTGCTAAATTGAGTGTCTAACTATAAAATATATCTGCCCTAAAACTAGTAAGGGAAATATCTAAATATAAAATATATTTACTCCAAACACCACAGAACCATAATGGTCGGGGAGATGGAGAGACTTACCTGGGTCCTAGCATCCTCCATGTTTTCACTGTGCTCCATTTAACATGGTATTTGACATCTATCATTAATTGTTCAACATGCGTCTATGCTTGCAAAATGATTTTTACATAGCAGAATGGTCTAATCAATTGTACTATTTTATATAATCATGAATCTAGGTTACTAGGTTAATCATATGTAAATCCTATACCTGAATTAGAGTGCCCTCTACTGGTTTGTAGGATGGTACGTCTGCGTCAAAGTATTTTTGAGTCCTAAATCTAAGACATTAGGCTAATCATATGCAAGAAGTATACTAATATATGGCATGCACCCACTATTGGACTTTTTTATATATGTATTTGAACTTTTTTTATGAAGATCTCTGAATAGATTTTTTTAGAGTGGCGGTTATTTTCCTATATTATTTTAAACCTATAAGAGGATGACATGTATTTATCCGATTATTTCTGTTACCTCATTTAGACCATTGGGTTTTAAAATGTTGAGACAGAATATATAATACATCTCACTTGTTTTAGCAATTCTCTCAGTTCTATTTTCTACTACAATTTTGATTGGATGCACCTTATATTCTTTATAGTGCTCCTCATGTATTTCTTTAAAATTTTGTGAGACATAACGCATTAAAATTCCCCTCTGGATATTAGACCTATGTTGATTTATGCATTGTGAAAATTGCATTGTGGTTTTCCCAACGTATTGTTTTCCACAACCGCACTCAATCACATACACTACATAGGATGATTTACAGTTTAAAAATGATTTTATCTGAAATTTTTGTTGGTTACTTGAAGACTTGAATTCTACCATCCCCTGGTCTATCTCTTCATAGCATTTGCAATTTTGTGCATTACATTTAAAAACCCCTATGTTTATATTTCTATTGTTTTTGTGTTTCTGAGCTCACAACCTTTTAACGATGTTGTCTCAATTTTGATGGAGATACATCATTTTTTAAAGTTTTCGCAGAAGAAGACAGAGCAGTGTGCCAACTGAAGAGGAAGCAGGACAGGGCCAGGTAAGTATAGGTGCAGCAGAGCGAGTGCCGGGAGCAAGCGTACCTGGGGCCAGAGACCCGGGAGTAGTTGATTTTTTTGCGGCTCCCAGGACCTCTCCTCAGGCAGGACCGAAGCCCTTCCAGTCAATGAGATAATAGGTTTTACCTCTGGAATGCTTTATGTCAAGGATTTCCTTCACTTCATAGGTATCTTCGGTACTAGAAGGTGTGACAGAAAAAAACACTTTATGAGAGTACCGATTAAGAATCAATGGCTTCAAGGGAGACATATGAAAGGAACTGGGGATGCAGAGGGAGTTAGGTAGGCGAAGTTTTTAGAATAGAGAAAGGACCAAGGTAGCGTGGACCAAACTTCAAAATAGGCATTCAGAGGTATATGTGCTTGGAATAGAGCTAGAGTTTATCCCCAGATTGCTACGTGGGAGGCCCTCAACATCTTTTGTCGGCTTGTGTCTTGAAAAAGGCGTAAGCTAGATGTAAATTTTGACGGATGAGTTGTAAAATTTGAAGGAATCGCGTACTAGAACGTTGGCTGCAGGAACTTCCGAGGAGGTAGGGCAGAGGAAGATGAAAATGCTGTCCAAAGACCACATAGAAAGGAAACCCCACAGACGATTTGCTAGGATGGTTATTGTAGGCGAATTCTGCCGAGCTGAAGTAAACTGGTGCAGATAATTCAGCAGGATTTGGTTGACCCGTTTCACTTGGCCATTGAACTGCAGATGGTAGGCCGATGAGAAATCCAGTCTAATTTTCAGAAGACAACACAAGGCACGCCAAAAGCAAGAGGTGAACTATACTCCTCTATCTGAGATGATGTTTGAAGGCATCCCATGTAAATGAAAAAATATGCTGCAAGAAAAATGTAGCCAGCAGTTAAATTCGCCATTTTGAAGAAACGGTCCACCATGACCCAGATAACCGAACCTCCACCGGAGGATGGAAAGTCAGTCACAAAGTCCATCAGTGGGGGCAGTAGGAAACCAGCAGGTGGAAGACAGGAGCTCAGATCAGGTTGTTAGCACCCCGGAGTTCGAGCTTGAAGAAGACTTTGGCCCCCCGGATTCTATTGAGGAGTTCCGAAATTAACAGCAGCGGGTAACAATTCTTAATGGTAATCTTATTAAGACCCAAATAGTCGGTGCAAGGCCGTAAGAACCCTTCCTTCATCTCGAAAAAAAAAGAATCCTGCTCCTGATTTGCAGATGAAGCCCTTTTCTAGGTGCTAGAAGAGAGCATAGTAGTATGAGGAAGGAGATTTTCTCCTGATGTAATACTCTGATGCGCAGAATAAGGGCTTCTGTGTGGCACCAGATGGTACAAGAGAGGACCTTCCCATTGACAGACAAGACAGAGAGGGGTTTAACCAAGAGAACCACGGACAGATGCCCACCGAACCCGAGTCCATGAAGGCGGTAACTTGAAGATATGAACAAGAGGGAAGCATTAGGCTGACCAACATGGTCTATGGTGGAGAGGAAAGTTCCATGCTCAGGTTCGCCTCTCCCATGAAGCCTAGGCTCTGGAGTTTCCCAAACGGATTGGGCAGTCCCTACACAGGTGATCGTGGGCACCACAATAGAGGCACAGACCTTGGTTTTGTCTGCGAGTCTTTTTCTATTCCGACAGTTGGGCTCTATGTACTTGCATGGGTTCTTCCCGATTATGAGAAGAGACAGGCTGAAAGGGTCACTGAAAGATGGGTGCCAGACGAGGACTCTACAGGGACAAAAAGCTCCACTATAGACAAACCTCCTGTTGACGTTTAGAGAAGCCGACATCGATGCAGGTTGGCTACCTGCATCGATGTCGGCTTCTCTAAACGTCAACAGGTGATGAGGTCATCCAGACCAGTGGGCAGATCATACCCCGCTAACTCATCTTTGACACGACCAGCCAACACCTCCCAGAAGGTTGCGACCTTGGCCACGTTATTCCAGGATAACTCAGAGGACAGGTTCTGGAACTGTACGACATACTGTCCCACCGATGAGTCTTCCTGTTGGAGTCGGAGGAGCAAAGAGGCAGCAGAGGAGGCACGTTCTGAATCCTCAAACATCTTGTGGAAGGCTTCCAAGAAGTTTGCCAGGTTAGCCGTCAGTGGATCTTCACATTCCTACAGGGGAGTAACCCAAGCCAGTGCTTGGCCAGAGAGCAGAGAAATGATAAAGGCCACTTTTGCCTGGTCAGTGGCAAACTGATGAGCCAGGACCTCAAAGTGGATCGTGCATTGGTTCAGGAGACCTCGGATGGCCTTGGAATCCCCATTGTAGCAAGGAGGCAATGACAGGTGCAGGGAGAAACTGCTTGACATTGCAGGAACTGGAATGGAGACTGGTGTGGGAGTCTGGACAGGTGCTTCTGGGAGATGCGCTGCTAGGTTCTGAAGCATCATGAACAGCTGCCCTTGACGGGTGTCCTGGCGCTTGATCTTAGCCATGAGGCTCTCGGCGTTTGGCAATGGTTGATTAGCAGGATCCATGGCCCAGTTGTACTTTTACGATGACTCTAGGAATGGAAGGTGGATCCTCTGGTCACTATGTAGATTTGGTGTGACCTATGCTGGGGAGCGGAGTTTAAGGGCCACTTGTCTTCGCCAGAGCCCGCTGCAAAGCAGGGCAGACTTTGCCGCAGGGAATCCCCTAGGTGGCAGGTCCTAGCGGTGACAGCCGAAGCAGGAGGCATAGACACAATGCCGGCCAGAATGTGGACCAGAAGCTAGGATGGACAGACTCAGCAGGAACAGCATGTGGCAGACGAAGGTCAGACAGGACAGTTGTAGACAGGACCAGGGACGCAGACAGTAGTGTAAATGGGATTCACTGGGGAGCGTACAACAGGACGTGACTAGGGAGTGGACACCAACAACTGGGCACAGACGGCAGTAAGAGGAATCCCTAAAAAGCCTCTGCCCAAACGCCATAGGTGGAGAGAGAATTACCTGCAGTGCGCTGGCCCTTTAAGTCCAGGAGACCGGCTCGCGCGCAGCCCTAGTGGCCAGCAGGGTAAGTGCATCCAGAAGTAGTAGAAAACAGAGCAGCTTGCCAAACGAGGAGGAAGCAGGGTGGTGCCGGGTGAGTATAAGCGCAGCAGAGCGAGCGCTGGGAGCGGGCATGTCTGCGGCCAGAGGCGCAGGCGACGGCACGAGGTGTGCCAGGAGCTGGGTGGTGAGCGCGGTGGCGATCCTGGAGTTGGACAGCATTAAATTATTAAAAAACAAAAACCTTTTCTAAAGAAAAGGACTTTCATAAGTTTTTAGCTAGACTTAATTACTTTACTTTTTTTTTCTTACCAGCATTTGAGAGTTCATAAAATCTATTAAAAAAAACTTTATTTTTGGTGGGGAGAGGGATGGAGAATTTATACTAAATTTATGTAGTTTTTTTATGCTTCATTACTTTTGCACAGTGAAAACACTTTTTAAAGAAAAAAATCCATGTGTTTTTGTGTCACCATATTTAATACACATCAATTTTTTTTCCATTGATGAAGCAGTGTGAAAGCTTATTATTTTGCAGAATGAGCTGTAGTGTGGGACCACATTTTTTTTTACATTTTATGGAGTTCATATTGATGGTTATATAACAATTTAATAGTTCAAATCGCTATGTTGTACTGTATTTTTTTTTTTTATTTTTACATAATCAAGCAATGCGTGAAGAGAAAAAGAAACATCTACTACTTTATTATAAATATTTAACTTTATTTGTAGTCCCACTAGGGAACTTGATTATGCAATTGACCCATCAAAAGTATAATACACTACAATGCTAAAGTTCTCTGCTGAGGCAACGTACCATATCAGGTTCAACATAAGACCCATGCGTCTTTGAAAAGCTGACAGTGAGAACCCCTTTACTCTAAAGGCTTAGATGCAGCAGTCACTATTGACTGTGGCATCTATGATATTAAACTGCCAGGATCAGAGTTATCTTCCATCCCAGCAGTTGCATTAAGTAGGGAATCATTACAACAAAAACACAATGGATGCGGAATGCCAAAATGCCATAACAACATGCTATTTTCAAACCAAGTGCAATTCTTCTTAAGAAAACCAGTGAAACTGTGTAGGAATTTATATTAATGGTACCTGAACGTTAAGCTTTGACAGATAAATTGATAAGGTATGTGTGTATTGTCAACTACATGGCTTTTAAATCAATATACTATTATAAATCAGACTTGCCAAACTGCCAGTCTTTATTATTGAACAACTTGTCAGATGCCTGATTAAGCTATCAGGTTACTTAATGATGCCTGAATCAATTTAATGTTTTGTCACACAAGCAAAGATGGTAGAGCCCATAATACATACAGTTTGCTTGTTAAATGCATGTTCCATGTCCACATGTAGTAATATAAAGTCACTCACTATATAATGATTGCAAACAGTATTTCAACTTATCTGTAAGCAGACAAAGGTGTATGCTACTCATAAGCTGATGTGTTATGTTAGATGCCTTAAGCTCCTATCTAGCAAATCACCTAGTGAAGTAGTAGCACGCTTGAAGCAGCTGACAACATTGACAGGTTCAGATTGGTATTATCAAGCAGTTGGATTTTGCCTTCTGGCTTATTCATACTGATCAAAAAATGTAAGCATACTAAGGTTGGAAACATAAGAAGACTTTTTTTCTGAAACCGACTTGATCCATTTCATCTGAAATGTGAAATATTTCTTTTTTTTCTTAAAAGGCTTAAAGCATGGCTTTATGCTACTAACAGAAAATCATCATTAACTACAGACTATAGTTCTGTTTTTCTTATAAAAAAAAGTATCTACACAAACTGTACTTTTATGCTTCAGTACAATAAAGTTCTATGGCTTGAAGTTATATGAAACAAGATACTTCATCCTCCCAATGAGCAACCTGAATATGTTTGTTTAATGCTTAAAGGGATTGTCCTACTTCCGACATTTATAACATATCGTTAGTATATGCCGTAAATGTCAGGTAGGTGCGGGTCCCACCTCTGAAACCTGCACCTATGTTGAAAAAGAGCCTTAAAACTTCTCAGTTTTAAACAGAGAAGTGGTCAGCTGATCTGCACCTAACTAACAATTAATGGTATATCCGAGCCATATGCCATCAATGTCAGAAGTGGGACAACCCCTCTAAATACATATTGCTCCTCCTTTGTCTGATAATTTTATCAGTCTAGGAGAAAACATTGTTCGAAATCAAGTGAACAACACATCTTCTTGGTGCCCAAGGCAAAGATTTTAGATGGTGCTCCTTAGTCAATAAGTGCGCTCTTCTTACATTTCTCTAACAATCCACCAGTAATTGTGAGCAATGACTAAGTAAACAGTGATAGGCTGCTGCACTGAGATAAAGTGTGCTTATTTGTGTGCCTAAAGCATTACTTAGACTTTGGCATTGGAGTAGTTTATGCTCAAGGTTTGTTCACTTCTGACCTTGCACTTTAATTAGGTTAATTATTGACAGCCATTGCTGATACTATTTATGCCACTGGAGTACTTCATGGTGACCTCCTGCAGAACTAAATGATGAATGGAGCTGCAGAATTTCCAGCTCCAGGCCACAAAAGAACCCAGCCCAGAAGTGAAATTTAGTGACTTTATTTATCTAAATTATTTATACAGTCATCAACAAACAGGGCTTAAAACTGCAGGTTGGAACAGGTGCATAAAAATAAACGTCAGTAGTTGGCTTCATGTATGAAAATACCAAACAAATAAAAGGAGAAGACATTTATAAAATGTACTGGTTAGTTGTTATGGGTCAGAATTGTTGTGGATTTTTCCCGCAGTTTTGCATTCGAAGTGCTGCCATGGGGTAGACGATAGTCCTGCCTCCGATGTTTACTGACATCTCGCGTGGCTATTGCTGGAAACATCGGAGGCGTGGGAAAATAAGCCACCATGGTCACACTGCAGCTGCATCGTGTATTCCTACCCTAAGTGGTACTTTAACAAATCATGTTACATGCTGTGGAAATCAATTGCACGGAAAATAACTTGCATTACTGGTCTTGGAATGTGGAAAAAGTACAGATTTGTTGTGGATTTCGTCTACTGACTTTACAGTAGATGGAAAAATTAACAACAAAATCCAACATGAACCTTTTAAGGACCCGACGATTTTTATCAATTGGGTCATCATCGCAGTGCAAGAACCTTAACTATTTCATTTTTATGTCAAAAAAGCTATATGGCTTGGTTTTTTTTGAGACAAGTTTTATTTTTTAGCTTCACCATTTGAGGGTACATAGAACTTAATGATTAACGTTTATTAACTCTTACAGGAAGGACTGTGAAACAAAGTCAATGTTTCCACCACTGTTTTTTGCATTTTAAATTGAGGTCATTCACCTTTAGGTAAACATACTGTGATAAAACAACAAAAAGCTTCCCACGTGTGTAAATTATAGGAATAGAAAAATAAATCCAAACAATAAAAAAAAACTACTACTTTAAAACATACCTTTTAATAACACTCAATTTAAAATATATCGATATAGGTAAATCCGGGACATCACAAAAAAAGGGATAATACCCTAAGCTGTCACCTACACCATGAACCCTATAGTACCTACCACGGCGGAGACACCGCCCCGATAAGGGCGACCCCGTAATTAGCTCCTACGCTGTATCCTATTTAACGTCCCGCCTATATATTGCTAGGTGAAGTCAAAAAGGAGAAGATACAGCTTGATTGGCAATATGTATACCAATATGTGAAGATACACAAACGGCGCCAAGGTCGGCGCTAATGGCACTGTAATAATATTCACAATCAGGAGAATAATGTGAATCAAACTACTCCCAAAAGGAAACTGAAAAAAATACCCTCAATAGACCAACAGCAAAGTCAAAGGGTATACAAAAAGTGCCAATACATATCTGCGCCATTCAACCCAAACTGGTAACTACAGTCAATAGGGCGATGGAACCTAAGCGCCAGAGTGGATAATACGCTAAATTAACCCCAAACGCGTTTCATCCCATTCCGGGGATTCCTCAGTGGGTCAAAAGATCAAACAAATCATATCCATCTGAATCTCCAGTCTATTCTATCACAGGGATTCCAGTGGAGGTCTCAAAAAGGAGTTGGTGTGTCTCCAAGTGATGGGAACTCACATGGTGATGTGAGTATACAGCGTCCCATGCTTGTTTGGAAACATACTGTGATATCTTTGTTCTTTGGATCGGTATGATTATGGCAATACCATAATTATATAGTTTTAAAAAAAAAATCAGTTTTGCACAACAAAAATACTTATTAAATAAAAGATTTGTTTTTTGTGTCTCTTTATTCCAAGACCTATAACATTTTTATTTTTTGCTTTTTATATTGTTTAGCATATGAGATAAATAGTGTGATAATTTTACAGTTTGGGTTACTATGGCTACAGCCATACCAATAATGTATAGGATTTATTTCTTAAATTTTTCCCATAGCTAGGAATTTTATTAGGGGAGAAAATTGGGAATTTCTTTTTATCTTACTTTGGTTTTTTTTTTAATTTGTCTTTCTTAAAAAAATGTATTATTGATGTTTATTCCATTAGGGCACTTAAACATGCAATTGCTCATATAATACACAGCATTACTTATGTAATACATTATATTCTACCTGTCAGTGTAAGGGTATGTTCACACGGCTTATTTTGGGGCACATTTTGCTACGTATTTTGCGGTGTACTGCGCTCTAATATGAGCGAAATTACGGTAATCCACAGTTCTCATAGAGAACTATGGATTACGCCTCCTCTCCCGCTCGTACAATACTATCGTATTGTACAGACGGGGAAATAAATGACATGTCAGTAACGCATGTCTATGGAGCCCCCTCCCGCGTCGCGGGAGTACGTGCCGATCAGTGCGACTCCGTGAACACCTGCCGTTATTGCGGGGCGTACAGTACGCCTCTCAATTAAGCTGTGTGAAGTTACCCTAAAACTGCCAGGCATCCTACTAGACCCTTCCTCTGGCAATGACCAAATAGCATACACACAGAAGGCAAACTTAGGAGACCTCAATTGGTTCTCTGTTACCTGTTACCATGTTAAACCCTCAGCTCCCTGGAAGCACATTGTAGGGACTGCCAAGGGGGTGAGAAAGGAAACCCCCTCCATCTAAAACCTCTTAGATGCAATGGTCACTATTCACTGCTGCATCAAAGGGGTTAAACAGCTTGGCTCTAAGGTATGTCCACTCTTCACCATTAGAGCAGGGTACTATCTGTCATCAGATGCCTGAGCCTCATCCTGAGCTTCATCCTGCACAGGAACCTGATGCCACCTCATTTTACTGCAGTTTACCTCTGGCTCCACGATACAATCAGGCAAATGTGGATTTAAAAAACATTGTCTTTTTAATTCTTTTTTTTCAGGGACATCTCCCTGCAGATTTATTGCTCATCTAGGTTTTATTTTTAATGCAGATTCTGAAATGGAAGGTGTATAAAATGTGAATGGAATGTTTTTTCCAATTTATAGAGTGTTGTTGTAGTTGAAACCCAAAATTTTTTTGGCGAGCCATAAAACTCCTGCCCTGTGATTTTTTTCTGTGTAACCGGTTAGGGGGGTGTAATGTTAACCCGCGCACTCCCTCTTCTGGTCACAAGTCAAAGGGACAAAGTCTGGGGTTTTTGGGCCTAGAAGATACTGGGAGTAGCGTCTCGACACAGAGGATGATGAATATGCCGCCCATTTTGGGAAAAACAAACCAACAAAAGGTGTTGGGGCGTGGAAGGGGAGAGATGAATATTACTTTTTTATTTTTAAAGGGGCCCTATTCCCAAAACCTATAAGGGGGGCCCCTAATACTCCTCCAAAAAAGGGGTGTTTGGCATGGGAACGGGGATATTATAATATTATTAAAATTTTATTTTTATAAAATAATTTATTTTTATAAAAATATATATAATATATATTATTTATAAAGGGGGGGTACTATATACCAAATGGGGGAAAAAGCCTATAACCTATTTATGGGAAAGCCTTTTCCCAACCCTACTATAAAGGGGGCCTTTTAAAAATCCCTATATGGAGTCCAATACATGCCTCCTACGAAGAACTTATACTTACCTACTGAGGGGGCCTATATACTTACTAACGGGCCCAATTTTTTATCACTCCCAGGAGTCCTACCTCCTGTCGGAGTCTACTTAAAAGGGGGGGTTGGGAAAAATAATAGGAACTATTATTCTTTTGGGGAAGGATCCTATTATAGGTGGACATTGACCTGTACGGTGGGCCTCCCTTTTATCAAATGGAGCTTATATGAACCTTTTGGGGGCCAAAATACTTTTGGCCCTACCTATCTATCTCCCCTACTTTTTGTGGGGGCTTATCTACCTAATGGGAACTTTACCTAATAATAGGAAGATTCTGCCTACTTATCTAACTAACTTTGAGAGTCTAACATACCTAAATGGAGTGTTTACCTACTTCCCTTTTTTGGGGAAATTTTTTTACACTATGTGGGGTGTGTACCTACCTACTATAGTTTGGATGTTTCTACTGGTAACACAAATGGGGACCTTAGAATCGTCTGGGGCACTTTCACTATTTGGGGTACACTTACTGTGTGGGCCACAATGGGTGTCATTTTTACCATTTAGGGCAACATGGAAGGGAAGTTTGTGCAAAAGTGGGAACAGGTAAGGAGGTACTGTAAAGTAAATAGCCTAACATGTTTGTGTAGTAACTTCTGCAGGGATAAGTTATGGCCAGGGGAAGTTGTCATAGCAGTCAGGGCTGAATGAAGAAGTACAAAGAAAATTAACAACTTATTAGAGAAGACAGCACCTGTGTTCAAATGGTATCTACCACTTTACGTTTACTGTGAGGCGATCATATTAGACTAAATGGTATTTTTAATCACAGGATGTTGTCAAGAGTAATGGCATACTTTCCCTTATGCAATATGGTCACTGCTACCTTTGGCTCTCTAGAGAGCATGCACCACTGAGCAGAGTACGTCACATGTTGTTTGTAAGGAAGTTATCCAATTACTCCAGGAAGACTTATGAAATGCATAATATTGGTCTTTGTGTAATGATTTATATCAGTAACAATGCAATGGTATTTTCAGTCACTTAATGGTGATAATATGTGGTCATGATCTTGCGGTATTATTTGGTCCTTGTATGTTGCTGTTACTGGTGATATTGGTCTTGGTGTACTGGCTTGGTCAGTAACATTATGGTGCTATTAGTCACAATATAGCGGTGACATGCGGTTATAATGTGGTGGTATTTTCTGCCCCCTATATATGTACTGGCCCACAGAATGAAGATAACATGTCAATTAAACTGTGTGGTATAGGCTCCAACAAAAACTAAATCCAAAGACAATGGAGCAATTCACTCCACTAAGATTTTTTTTTACTTTGGGTGGTGGAGAACAGACACTTTGGCTGCATAGAACCCTGAAATGTTTCATGGAAGGCCCAGTTGGGGTACTCCATAATTGATGTACTTGATGGGTATGTGAGTAACATTGTGATGCCTTTCATGCATGGATTCATTAACCACTTAATGGCATTAGACATAAAACTTACATCATAGTACCAATAAGGGGCTATGTATTGGGACTGTTAATAACAGTTGATGCCCAACCAGTATGGGCATTTAATGGAGCCAGCTCTGATCCCTAGTGTTTAACACTTTATACACCACAGCGAATGCTGCTGTGGCATACAAATGAATGATAAATGGTGCCGTGTATCTCGATGACATTGTCATCTTTAGTAACGACTGGGAGAGTCACATCCCTAAGGTCCAAGCTGTCCTGGACGCATTAAGGAGGGCGGGCTTCACTATCAACCCCAGCAAGTGTGCCATGGTGATGGAAGAGGCTTGGTACTTGGGGTACATAGTGGGAAGAGGAATGATAAAACCTCAGTTAAATAAGGTTGAGGCCATCCAGAACTGGCCTCGTCTGGGTACCAAAAAACAGGTCAGGGCGTTTCTGGGAATTGTGGGGTACTACAGGAGATTTATCCCCAGATTTTCAGAGACAGCGGTACCACTGACCAATTTAACAAAAGGGGCAAAGTCAGCCATAATCAAGTGGTCCCCAGAGGCTGAGAGGGCTTTCCAAGAGCTAAAAACGTCCCTTTGCAAATAGCCAGTGGTAATGGCACCTGACTTCTCCCGGGAGTATGTTGTGTAGACGGACACGTCCGATGTGGGCCTGGGGGCTGTAATGTCCCAAATAGTAAATGGAGAGGAACATCCCATCACCTACCTCAGTAGGAAGTTATCCCCAGCAGAGCAAAATTATTCGATCATTGAGAAGGAGTGTTTAGCCATCAAGTGGGTCCTGGATTCTCTTCGGTACTATTTGTTAGGACGTAAATTTAGATTAGTGTCGGATCATGCCCCTCTCAGGTGGTTAAAAGAGAAAAAGGGAAAAAATGCTCGGCCAGGGAAATTGCAAGGCAATGCAGATGCCCTCTCAAGGGTTCACTGCTTGTTGGCTAAAGGTGCCCAGAACCCCAGCTTTTGGCTGAGGGGGGGGTATGTAGGAAGGCACAAGGCCTTGTTATAGATGGGAGATATGTGCCACCGAAGTTCCTGTCTTTGGTGGAGTGAAGGCCAGAGATTTCGGTGTCAGCGGCAGTAGGTTACTGACACGTGTAAAGTTAGTTTGGCTGCAACAGCAGCAAGTATGGGTCGGGCTTCACTGGAGCAGTCAAAGAGCGGGGTGGGATGATTGCTCCCACTCCAAGTCCAGGCCAGAGTTTTGGTTGGCCTATGTAAGCCTGGAGATCAGGTGAACTGGGTTGTTGTTCAGTTCCTGCTAGTTACTGGAGAGTAACCACCTTGGATGCTGAGGAAAGCACTAACGTCCTGTCTAGGTACCGTGCCTTACACCATGCTGGAGGGGTGAGAACCCTTGTGGGCAACACGGACTGTACCTGTGTTATAGGTGCCTGGCGGTTGCGCCTGAAGACTGTGGTGGGACCTCTGGGTGTTGGCTGAAGTAAGCCCTGTTTTGTTTTGCTGCTTATGTTTGTTGGAGAAACGGATGCCAAGACAATAAACGCACCCGTTGTTTGCACAAATTTTTACTGTGGTCCGCTTTGTGTAAGCCTGCCGCTGGGACTAATCCCCTACAATATATATATATATATATATATATATATATATATATATATATATATATATATATATATATTATATATACACTCACCGGCCACTTTATTAGGTACACCATGCTAGTAACGGGTTGGACCCCCTTTTGCCTTCAGAACTGCCTCAATTCTTCGTGGCATAGATTCAACAAGGTGCTGGAAGCATTCCTCAGAGATTTTGGTCCATATTGACATGATGGCATCACACAGTTGCCGCAGATTTGTCGGCTGCACATCCATGATGCGAATCCCCCGTTCCACACATCCCAAAGATGCTCTATTGGATTGAGATCTGGGGACTGTGGAGGCCATTTGAGTACAGTGAACTCATTGTCATGTTCAAGAAACCAGTCTGAGTGTCAGGAAGCTCCTGCTATACCGTGGAACTTGCTACTGTGTTTGCCCTTAAGTTTGCCCTCAGTCAAGATGGTGGATCGTGTCTCAGCTGGTTGCCATCTTGTTTCCTGTTTCCTGTCCCAGGTCATTTTTAAACTCCTCAAGCCTGTTACTTCCTGCTTGAGTATTGTGTCCTAGCTCCTGCTTAGCTTACAGTCCTCTCGCCTAGGAACTCACCTTCCAGTTTGTTCCTCTCCTCGCAGTCCACCCTGCAAACCTCGAGTGACCTGCTTACCGCTCGTCAGTCTCCTGCTACTCCTCACCTTGGATCCTTGCCTTCTCCTGCTGTTCCAGATCAAGACTCCAGTGCCTCCTTGTGTTTGTGTCTTAGCCCCTGCCATTGGACTCCAGCCATACACACCAGTATCGTAACAGGATACTCAAACCCAAAATGGAGTCCGCCGGGGCTGGAAGCCCAGAAGCTCGCATCAAGCAACTTCACACTACTGTGGCTAATATGCGCACTGAGATGCAGGCATTGAGGATGAAATATGACGCTTTTGAAGGCCAGACCTCCCACAGCATCCAAGTCTATGGACAAACCATTCAAGACCTACGTGGAACCGTGCAGACATTATCCGACCGGATACTCCACTTGGAAAATCAAGCGTCCGGACCACCCACATTGGTTCCGGTAGTGAGCCCTAAGTTGCCTCCATTTAGATTTGGCGGGGACCGTGACAAATTCCGGGGGTTCCTTAACCAATGCAGATTATACTTTGACGCAAATCCAACACAGTTTCCGACGGATAGGTCTAAGGTGCTATGCATCATTATGCTATTGACACATAAAGCAATTGCCTGGGCTAGCCCTTTGATGGAGACTCAAGACGCCCGTTTGAATCCCCTTTGGAGGACTTCATTGAACCATGAGTCAAATGTTTGACGATCCCAATCGTGGTGCTACAGCGGAAGCAGCCATCCTAGCATTGCGTCAGGGCAAACGCCCCGTGGCCGAGTATGCAATGGAGTTCAAGAGGTGGGCAATCGACACCAATTGGAATGATGCAGCAAAGATGTCTTTTTTTAGGAAAGGACTATGCAGCTCATTAAAAGACGAACTGGCCCGTGCAGAAGCCCCCTTAGGTTTGGATGCTTTCATAAATCACTGCATCCGAATTGATACCCGGCTGTCTGAACGGCGACAAGAAAAATGGGCTACTTTGAACTATGATACCAAGCAGGCCCAGTCTGTTCCCGTCTCCTTTCCCAAGGAACCCCTGGGAAGAACTCGCAGAGAATCAGGAAGTGAACCTATGCAAGTAGATTCTATATTAAGACGTGAGAGCGTTGACAGAAGAGAGCATCGGCTTCGGGAGAGTTTATGCTTCTACTGTGGGAAGTCTGACCACTTCCTTATCAACTGCCCTAGCCGTCCAAGGAGATTGGTGGCAGCCATTATGGATCCTGACTGCTCAGATGGAGAATCCATTGCTTCAGAGACAGAATTATCCGAGAAAGCAGTTGCCCCATTCCATCTCATCAGTGGCACCGCATATTAAGAAAGAGAACAAAGACTCTCATTGCTTCCTTCCTATTAAATTCCTGGCTAACTCCCAGTGGATATCCACCTCGGCTATGGTGGACTCTGGGGCAAGTGGTAATTTTATGGACCTGTCCTTTGCTCGAAAACATGGGGTTAAGATCCAGAAAAGACTCTCGCCCATGGTAATGGAGACCGTAGATGGATCTCCACTGAGCTCTGGGCCAGTGGATCAAGAGGACCGAACCACTTGAAGTCATTATGACTTCTCAACATCATGAAGTACTGTCGTTTCTATTAATCTCTTCTCCACACTTTCCCGTCATCCTGGGTCTCCCCTGGTTGCAAGCACAGAATCCAGTGATTAACTGGGAAACCAAGGAGATAAGCTTCCCAGTGGGAGATGGCCGCTCAACAGCTCACTCTGAACAAGGCCCTGAAGACCCAGTTCAAGACAAGAAGTCAATAGAGCTACCGTTAGTATACCTGGAATTTGCGGATGTCTGCAGCAAACAGAATGCAGGAAAGCTTCCCCACACCGACCCTATGATTGCCCCATAGAATTGCTTCCGGGTGCACCAATACCTTTTGGAAACATCTATCCTTTGGCAGGTCCCGAATTAAAAGCCTTGAAGGATTACATAGAAGAAAATCTGGCTAAGGGGTTCATCCGCCCATCTTCCTCACCAGCGGGGGCTCCCATATTCTTTGTTAAAAAGAAAGATGGTTCCTTGAGACCTTGTATTGATTATAGAGAATTAAACAAGATTACCATAAAGAACCGTTATCCTTTACCACTGATCCCCGAGCTTCTGGAAAGAGTACAACATGCAAAGATTTTTTCCAAGTTAGACCTACGAGGCGCCTATAACTTAGTTCGTATCAGATCGGGGGATGAATGGAAAACAGCTTTTAGGTCACGTTACGGGCATTTTGAATATTGTGTTATCCCTTTTTTGGCCTTTGCAATGCCCCAGCCACCTTCCAACATCTCGTCAATGACATCTTTAGAGACCTCCTGGACCAGTTCATAGTCATCTACCTGGACGATATTTTGATTTTCTCCAACTCAATGGAAGAACACCAGAGACATGTGAAACTTGTTCTAGAACGTCTGAGAGAAAACCATCTCTACATCAAGATTGAAAAATGTGAATTCCATCAGACTGAGATCCAATTCCTTGGCTATGTTATTTCGCCTCATGGTCTACAGATGGACTCTAGTAAGATTAAAGCAATAGTAGACTGGCCTACTCCCAGAAACATAAAGGATGTTCAACGTTTCATAGGTTTTGCCAACTTCTATAGACGCTTCATTAAGAATTTCTCAGAAATAATTTCTCCCATTACACAGTTGACTAAGAACAAGAATGCTTTTGTTTGGTCTCCTCAAGCACAAGAGTCCTTCTCCTTCCTAAAAGCCAAGTTCACTACAGCCCCTGTATTAATTCATCCTGACCCAGAATGTGCCTTCATTGTGGAAGTGGATGCTTCAGACTGTGCTATTGGGGCTATTCTATCTCAGAGAACAGGAGACAAGAGTTTATTACATCCTTGTGCGTTTTTCTCCCGACGTTTATCATCTGCTGAGAAGAATTATGATGTGGGGAATAAAGAACTATTAGCGATTGTCGCAGCCTTTAAGGAATGGAGACACCATCTTCAGGGAACCTCACAGCAAATAATCGTTCTTACTGACCACCGTAATTTGGAATTCGTGAGATCGGCCAAATGTCTATCTCCTCGCCAAGCTCGTTGGAGTCTTTTCCTCAATCAATTTAATTTTGTAATTTCATACAGGCCCGGATCCCGTAATGGCAAGGCGGATGCGCTATCAAGAATGTTCTCCAATGATTCCACTCCTACTAGTCCGCTCAAAACAATTGTTCCTGAGTCTACTGTTGTGGGAGTAATCCATAATAAAGACTTGCTTGAAGAAATAAGAGAGGCCTATGGCACCGACTCCTTGTTGTCTCAACCACCTGATGATGTGCATTTAGTCCTTAAGAACAAGATGTGGGCCCACGGGCAGCAGCTATATATACCGAAAGAGTAAGACTGAAGATCCTGAGGCTAGCCCATGATTCTAAGATTGCTGGGCACAAAGGAGTGCAGGAATTTCTATCCCGATTCTTTTGGTGGCCCAATTATTTACAGGATGTAAGGAAGTATGTGACATCATGTGACGTTTGTGCCCGATGCAAGACTCCACGTTCTCCACCCACAGGTTTGTTACAGCCTTTGCCAGTCCCCTCTCGTCCCTGGGGTTCCATTTCCATGGACTTTATCGTAGACCTGCCTACCTCTAAAGGGAAAAATACTATTCTCGTAGTAGTTGACCGGCTCACCAAGGCGGCACATTTCATCCCATGTACCGGTCTACCCTCTGCCAAGGACACTGCTGACCTCATAATTCAGAATGTGTTTCGCCTGCATGGAGTTCCTGATGAAGTGATCTCGGATCGTGGGGTGCAGTTTACATCCAAATTTTGGCGGAGTTTTTGCTCAGCACTGGACATTGATATTAATCTATCAACCGCCTTTCATCCACAATCTAATGGACAGACTGAACGCACTAATCAGACCTGTGAACAGTACCTGCGATGCTATATTTGTCACCTACAAGATGACTGGGTTGATCTACTTCCTGTGGCTTATTTTCGTTTCAACAACTCCCAAAATGCCTCCACCAAACAAACGCCTTTCTTTGCAAATTGTGGATCCCATCCAAACATACTTCCTAGATTCCCTGCTGTTCCACATATCCAGCTGCCGCAGAAAGGATCTCTACACTACAGCAAAATTTGCAACTATTGAAGGAAACACTAGAGAGGGCTCAAGAAAATTACAAAAAGATGGCAGATAAACGTCGAAGACCAGCACCAACTTTGAAAGTAGGGGATAAGGTATGGCTGTCTACCAGAAATTTGAAACTTAGAGTGCCTTCACCAAAACTGGGACAGAAGTTTGTCGGGCCATATAAGATCCCTCAAGATAAATCAGTCCAGTAGCTGTTCGGCTCAAACTCCCACCATCTATGAAGATCCACCCTGTATTTCATGTATCTCTTCTAAAGCCTGCCGTGTCCAACCCCTTTCCAGGTCGTGTTCCTCCTCCTCCTGATGCAGTGGAGATCGATGGGCAAGAACAGTTTGTTGTGGAGCGAATCCTGGACTCGAGAATTTTCAGGAACCAGCTGCAATACCTCATTAAGTGGCAAGGTTATGGGCCCGAAGAAAATTCGTGGGAACCCGTGAGTAACATCAATGCTCCTCGATTGATAAGACAATTTCATCAAAGACATCCGGAAAGACTGAGTCAGGTATCGTCCAGAGGCCGCTCTTGAGGTGGGAGTAATGTCAGGAAGCTCCTGCTATACCGTGGAACTTGCTACTGTGTTTGCCCTTAAGTTTGCCCTCAGTCAAGATGGTGGATCGTGTCTCAGCTGGTTGCCATCTTGTTTCCTGTTTCCTGTCCCAGGTCCTATATAAACTCCTCAAGCCTGTTACTTCCTGCTTGAGTATTGTGTCCTAGCTCCTGCTTTGCTTACAGTCCTCTCGCCTAGGAACTCACCTTCCAGTTTGTTTTCCCCTCCTCGCAGTCCACCCTGCAAACCTCGAGTGACCTGCTTACGCTCGTCAGTCTCCTGCGACTCCTCACCTTGGATCCTTGCCTTCTCCTGCTGTTCCAGATCAAGACTCCAGTGCCTCCTTGTGTTTGTGTCTTAGCCCCTGCCATTGGACTCCAGCCATACACACCAGTATCGTAACACTGAGATGAGTCCAGCTTTATGACATGGCGCATTATCCTGCTGAAAGTAGCCATCAGATGTTGGGTACATTGTGGTCATAAAGGGATGGACATGGTCAGCAACAATACTCAGGTAGGCTGTGGCGTTGCAACGATGCTCAATTGGTACCAAGGGGCCCAAAGAGTGCCAAGAAAATATTCCCCACACCATGACACCACCACCACCAGCCTGAACCGTTGATACAAGGCAGGATGGATCCATGCTTTCATGTTGTTGACGCCAAATTCTGACCCTACCTTCCGAATGTTGCAGCAGAAATCGAGACTCATCAGACCAGGCAAAGTTTTTCCAATCTTATACTGTCCAATTGCGATGAGCTTGGGCAAATTGGAGCCTCAGTTTCCCTGTTCTTAGCTGAAAGGAGTGGCACCCGGTGTGGTCTTCTGCTGCTGCAGCCCATCTGCCTCAAAGTTCACCGTACTGTGCGTTCAGAGATGCTCTTCTGCCTACCTTGGTTGTAACGGGTGGCTATTTGAGTCACTGTTGCCTTTCTATCAGCTCGAACCAGTCTGCCCATTCTCCTTTGACCTCTGGCATCAACAAGGCATTTCCGCCCACAGGACTGCCGCTCACTGGATGTTTTTTCTTTTTCGGACCATTCTCTGTAAACCCTAGAGATGGTTGTGCATGAAAATCCCAGGAGATCAGCAGTTTCTGAAATACTCAGACCAGCCCTTCTGGCACCAACAACCATGCCACGTTCAAAGGCACTCAAATCACCTTTTTCCCATACTGATGCTCAGTTTGAACTGCAGGAGATTGCCCTTGCCATGCCCTACATGCCTAAATGCACTGAGTTGCCGCCATGTGATTGGCTGATTAGAAATTAAGTGTTAACGAGCGTTGGACAGGTGTACCTAATAAAGTGGCCGGTGAGTGTTTTTAAAATTTTATATATATATATATATATATATATTATAAATAAATACCCACGCATTAAAATTTTACAATTATAATTAAAGATGCATATACACAAATGAAGCAACACTAAAACATGATACATAACGCATCATGTTATCGTGGAACATAATATTATCTCTACTTTTTAATGCTTTTCAATAGCTTTTACAGACAAGAGCAGATAACCTAAAAAAGATGTGAAGTCACAGTTAAGCTGAACTCTGCCACGTCTGTATCTCCAGTACTTGCAATGTTTTCACATATGGGCAATACAGAACTTGAGTGATATTTAATTCATGGTCTGGACAGCAACAGCCATTAAAAGCTGCAAAAGTACAGATATACAGTAGATTTTAGCAAAGCACATCCTGGGAAGTTGAAGTATACAGAAATAAACACTACGCAGTCATTGTACATGCTGAGATGCCACAGAAAGAATCTCAATGGAAATCTTTACAGAGAAGAAACAATGCTGAAATATAAAGTACGGCCTATTCATTAAAAGGTTTCAGTCTCGGTGGAAGAAAATAGATGTATAGAAAGGCCAGAATTTTTACTAAAACATGAAGGAAGCATTTTTTCTCTTCTAGCACAGATTGCTACTTTAAATGCTAAAAGCTTTTTTTCTAGAGAAAAAGCAGCAAAAGGACATATAGTATAAGTGGGATTTATAATGGATAAAATAGTTCACTAGTGAAGGGCATACAGGATTAAATTCCAGTCCTGATAGAGTTCTAATGGTCAACTTCAAAATTGTTCACTTAAAGGGCTGCTCAAAATGCATTTAGCATGGTTAGGAGTCTCTTAGCATTTTCTGCCTCTAGGAAAAAGGGCTAGAACAGATCACAGATGCTTGTTAAGTACTTGCCTCTGATTGCAATATTAGAAACCTAGATTATGCTAAATATTCAGGTCTGTCTGCAACTCTAATAAGGTAAGGGAATAATACTGATATGATTTCTAGATGTGTGAAATAATTTGCAAAGGCAAACGGAATGAAATGATTAGCAAGTACAATATTGTAATCTTCAATGTACAGTTAGAAAGCATTTTTGCCAAAATGTAACAGCATCAGAAAATGCATCATTTTCTAGTTAATATTTAATACTTAATTCTGACAATAAGTCTTTTAGACTATATCTAAACGGCAATTGTAAAATACAGTCGGATTCTGTTATTGAACATATCAAACTCCCTCCACCACATATCTGAATACAATCTGCTTGTCACGGCGCGCGGCGCCGCAGCTCGCCGCGGCCGTCCCCCTGTGCGCACGGGGGTCCGGCAACGGGTGCTGGGCTGGAACTTGAGCTGGGCCTGATGTCACCTCCACCTTGCAAGTCGTACGCGAATGTGGATTTGGCCGCGTGGCGATCTGTGCGGTCCTTCGGACTATGGGGCTGGAAACCCCGTACTTACCAAGTCCCCGCTCCTGTCTCCTGCTCGACAGCCGCAGCTGCGCATATTTCTAGCTCTAAACGGCACCCACATAGCGCGGCCGGGACGGCTGGGGTTCCGGATTTCTAAAGGGCAGCGCGCTTATAATTGGTTTAATTGACACGGGCCGCTCGGTCCTATATATGGTAGACGTACCCTAGTACTCGCTGCCAGTCTGTTGGTGCTGTTTTGGAGCGTTTTAGACGTGTATTGAGTTCAGTCATGATTTCCCCGTGTCACCAGTCCGCCTGCTTAGCTCGTTTCCTGACTTGCCTTGATTTGCCGCCTGCTGACCGTCTTGCATCGGCCTCCTCGACTCACGAACCCTCTGCCGCCTGCCCTTGACTTTGCTGTCCCCGACTAACGCCTCCGGATTACGATCTTATGACACCACGCTAGTACCCCGGGCATCGCAAGCAAGTCACGTCAGGGGTAACGACCTGGTAGCCTCACGCCGCAGCAAGTCCATCACGATTTGCGGCCGGGGCTCTGGTGAAAACTGGGGGTACCTTAGGACTCCATTCCCTGGGCGTGGCTTAGCTTATCGCATTGCGTTGGCCCAGCGGATCCACTCCTACGTTACAGTACTGGACTGGCCATGGATTCCGCCCAGGGTACATCCTGCTGAGCTCTGGGAAGTTCACGACGGCCGTCTGCCCATCAGAGCAGACGTATCGACCAATGCTAGCGGCCATGATGCAGAACCATGGCGACCCCGTCTGCCTCCAACGGCTGCTCCTATGCGCAACCTAGCATCCATTGTCTCCGGCATCCATGGCTCTACGCTGCTTCAGCTTCGAGGGACCCTCTCTGCATATGCCAACTCCCCTCTCGCTACGAAGGAGACCCAAGGAAGTGCCAGGGGATTACATCAGCCAGTGCTCCATCCCACTCGAGATGATGGGGCGCCAATTTCCTAAATGAGCGTGGCCCAAAGGTGGCCTTCATAATCAGCATCTTGTCTGGAAAAAGCCTTGGCTTGGGCTCACGCCACACTATGGGATAGAGGGGATCATCTTGAATGAGGACCTTTCAAACCTTAACTCCGGGGGTTCCGCACCAGTCTTTGAGGAACAAGAGGCCGCTACTTACTCGGCTGCCGCCGCGCTGCTAGGCTTCGTCAGGGCTGACACCACAGTCGGTCAGTATCTCCGTGCACGTTCGCACTCTCGACTTCGGAGCTGGACTGGAACAACGAACTGCGTCTGGTGGCGACATTTTGGCAAGGCCTCTCGGGCGCCGGAAATCAAGGACGAGCTCGCCGCTCGGGAATCTACCCGAGCGGCCTTGGGCCAAGGGACCTAATCCATTTGGCCACCCGAGATGGTAATTTTTTTCGCTTCGCCGAAAGGCAACAGGGCTCCCGCATACAAAGGGAAAACATACCGTCCTCGCCGTTTACAGCCGATTGGACAGCAAAGTTCCCACAAGCAGGTTAAAATCTGTCCGCACTAATGTTAAGGTCTTGAAGAAATAACCTATGGCAGGTCTGAGACGAGCACCACCTGTCCCAGTGAGGAACGTTACAGAGTCGCCAGAAAGCAGCTGTGTTTCTATTGTGGCGGTTCTTGGCCACTTCATTGGGGTTGTCGGTGCGCCCGGGGATACTTTCGCCACCCTACGGGCTCGTAGGATAGAGTGGCTAAACCCTAGGTGTCCCTGAAAGGCATCTCCCCTTGACCATGCCCGTCATTTTTTTGTGGTTGCACTTCTCCGGACAGACCTTTAGGCCACCGCCTTTATTGATTCTGAGATCAAGATGCAGGGAAATTTAATATGCCACGAACTTGTGACCAGGTTTTGTCTCCCCGTGAATACGTTGCGGAAAACCATATTTGTGTTTTTCGGTCAGTGGCGAATGCCTTAAGGACGCATCCGCTTTTTGTACGGACTCCCCCTTCCTGCAGATTTGGGGACCCTTCAACAAGGAAACGTTTGCCACTTCTAGTACTTGCCTCGGGCTCCCTCCTCTGAACATACTTCTGGGCAATCCATTGGCATGCAGGACCATACTCCGACCTTGGATTGGAGAACAAGCGTGAAGTCATGCGTTGGGGTTCCGAGTGCTCTCACGTTGCCTGTCTGCACCACAACCTCGCTCCTCAGGTCGCTTCCCTGAAGTCTGCCAAGCCTACTTCAGGTCTACCCTACGGCACATATTGGGAATTTGAAGATGTTTTTTCGGTGAGGCCAGGCCGAAAACGCTCCCTCATCAAGGCCTCTAAGGACTGTCCCATTGACCTGCAACCTGGCTGTACTCCACCTGAGGCCGGGTTTATCATACTCCCGTCACCGGAGACTAAGGCGACTGGCCTAAATAATCCAAGGAGAAACCTCCGCAAAGGGTTTATCCGTAAAGTCCTCGTCTCCGGCATTAAAGGGCCGGGCCTTCCTTCTTCGTGGGGAGAAGAAAAAGATGGGTCTTCGGCCCTGCATCGACTATTTCGGGGCTTAAATAAAAATCTCTCCATAAAAGAATCGCTACCTATGCCCATTGATATCGGAACTATTCGACCGCCTGCAGTGGCGCGGAAAAGATTCTCCAAGCTGGTTCTTCGCGGTGATTATAATCTGATCGTATAGAGAAGGCCGGTCGGGGGGGGGGAAATGTGGGAAAACAGCGATTAATACGCGGGATGGCCACTTCGAGTATCTGGTTATGCCTTTCGGTCTCTGCATCGCTCCTGCCTGTATTCCAAAGCTTCGTCAATGAGATCATTCCGGGACTTACTCTACAAGCTCGTGTTATTGTCTACATTGGACGATATCTTATCGTTCTTCCGGATCTCGTAACTCATCGCCACCACGTTCGCCATAGGCCTCAGGGATCCGTACCCCTTCAGCCTTTTTGACAAACATAGAAGTGTCTCTTCGAACGCCCCAGCTGCCCTTCTTTAGGGTATTCGTCTCTGATTTTAGGACCTCCGATGGATCCCTATAAACACTCTCCATCAGTGTTGCTGGGGCCTAACGGTGGGCCTTCGGGCCAATTCCAAACAGATTCCTAGGATTTGCCAATTATTATAGACAATTTATCCCACACTTTCTATCACCAGGCCCCTTGTGAATCCTCTGGTGGCTCTAACCAAGGAAAAAATGGCCAATACCAAGGCTGGCCCCCGGAAGCTCATAGAAGCACCTTCAGCCGTCTCAAATCTGCGTTCGCGTCACTGCTCACGGTTCCCTGTCTGAACAGGAACCGAAACGACCCAGTAATTATGCGAAGTGGTTGAATCCCGGTGGGTGAACGGTGCATGTCAATCCTGCCAGAGGGTCCTAAGAGGGATATAAGGATGAAGCGGGGGATTAGGCAGACTTAATTTTATGTGCTCATCCGGAGCCCCGAAGAAGAATTATACCATAGGAGGATCGCGAATTATGGCCATAAAGCTGGCTCTAGAAGAGTGGCGTCACCTGCTGAGGGGGTCCATGTCACAATATTGATATTTTCACGACCCATAAAATACTCCTTATCTTCTGTCGGTCAACGCCACTGATTCCCGGCAGCTAGATGGTCACCTTTATCTTCTGCCCGGTTTTTGACTTCACTGCTACAATTCTTCGGCCAGCCGGAAACGAACGGTCAAAGCTGACGCCCTATCTCGCGCCCTTGAATACGGTGGGTCTCGACTCTCCTACACAGCACATCTGTCCCTCCCTGAACGCCTAGTCACGGCTATCGCCCCCGTGGATCTTCAACAACGGTAGTTCGACCCCCGGGAAGAAGTATGTGCGCCCTGCTTCATTTTCGGCTTAGGCCAACACTGAAGTGGGGAAAATCTCTTCCCGAACTGCTGGGCATCCAGGATCAATAAGTCTCTTCAGCTGGTCTCCCGCTAATTACTGGTGGCCCACTCTTGCTCATGAACGTCAGGGACTTTGTGCTGGCCTGCCTACTCCAGTGCCCGAAAATAAAGGTTCCTCGCCTCAAGGCCCGCGGGGCCTCTATTCAGCTATTCCTGTGCCGGAAAAACCCTGGGACACCATGTCGCCTGGTACTTGTCACAGATCTTCCACCTTAATCTGGAAACCTAGGGTACATATGGGTGGTGATGAAGCGACCGATCGCTTCACGAAATGGCTCACTTTATACCCACTGCATGGTTACCCTTGCCCCCCAGCTGGGCCCAACATTTTTCTCCATCATATTTTACGCTGCACGGTCTCCCGTTGCATATTGTCTCCGACAGAGGAGTCCAGTTTTCGCTCAATTTTGGCCGGTCCACCAGTGAACCTGTCAGTTGCAGATCTCAGTTGGATTTTTTCCACTTGCATACCACCCAAACTAACGGGGCAGGTAAGAACGGGTTAACCAGGTGTTGAGGCACCTACTTGTGGCACTTTGTGTCCTGTTCGTCAGGAATAACTGGTCCTGGATCTTCTCTCCTGGGCAGAGTTTTCTTATAAACTCTTTTGAGTCTGAAATCCGCTGGGGCCTCCCCCTTTTTTGTTGTTTTGGGTTACATCCCGCCCACCTTCCCTCTAGCTACCTCGTCTCTTGTCCCTGCGTGGAAGCCCAGTAAGGGACATCAAGGCTCTCTGGCAACTCACGCGTCAGCCTGCTACGAGCTTCTGCCCGCACCATGCGTCAGGCTGACAGGTCTACTCGTAGGCCCCGCCCTATTTGAGCAGGCGGATAGGGTCTTGGTTTATGCAAAGTACGTCCGTTTTAAGTGCCAGTTACAAGTTGGGCCCCAAATACCTTGAGTCCTTTTGTGGTGCTCCAGCGCTGAACAAACGTCTCCTATAAGCTTCGCCTGCCCCCGACTTTACGTATCCCGAAAACGCGTTTCACGTGTCCCTCTCAAGCCGGTGGTGCTGAACCGCTTCTCCCGCCAGGGACCTGTCTCACCTTCTCCTGATTGCTAGCACTGATAAATTCTTTGGAGGTCAAGGGAGTGTGGCGAGAAGACAGTTGAGGGGGAAGCGTTTCTACCTTTTCGACTGGAGGGCTTCGGCCCCGGAGGAGGTTCTGGGAACCTGAGACCAATTTGTCCACTGATTTCTGCTAAATTTCAAGGAAGAGCGGGAGAGCTTAAGGGGGGGGTACTGTCACAGCGGGCGGCGCCGCGCTCTCCGCGGCCGTTCCCCCTGTGCGCACGGGGTCCGCACGGGTGCTGCGGCTGCCGCAGCCGTGGTTCCTTCTGCTCTGGGGCGTTTGGGAAACCCGTACTTACACAGTTCCCCGGCTCTGTCTCCAGCTCTGACAGCCGCGCGCGCATAATCCCTGCTTAAGGCAACTCGCGCGGACGGGCTGGTCCGGATTTAAAGGGCCAGCGAGCCTATTTAATTGGTTAATTGACGGGCGCTGGTCCTATATATGGTAGACGTCTCTAGCACGCGCTGACAGTCTGTTGGTGTGTTTTGGAGCGTTTAGAGTGTATTGAGTTCAGTCTTGATTTCTCGTGTACCAGTTCCGCCTGCTTACGTTTCCTGACCTTGCCTGTTGCCGCCTGCCCTGACCGGTTGCCCTGCATCTGACTTCGAACCTCTGCGCCTGCCCGACCTTCTGCCTGTCCCCCGACTATGCCTCCGGATTACGATTTTGGCACCACGTTGTACCCGGCGCCTTCGCAAGCAAGTCCGTCAGGGGAACGGACTGGTAGCCTCACGACGCAGCAGTCCATCCCGCTTTGCGGCGGGCTCTGGTGAAAACCGGGGGCTACTTAGACTCCACTTCCCTGCGTGGCTTAGCTATATCGCTTGCGTTGGCCCAGCGGATCCACTCCTCCGTTACACTGCTTACCTTCTCCACCATCTCCACCTGCCCCTCCTGTCTCAATCTGGTGCAACCCCCGCAGGAACCTACAAAACCTTAACCCTCACACTCTCTTTGACTCTCTTGCACCTCTTTCTACCATATCCTTAATTGATGACCCAGATAATGCTAATGCTTTCTACAACACAATCACTTCCACTCTTGATTCAGTTGCCCCTCTCATGCACAATGACACCTGCAAAATCAACAGACAACCCTGGCACACAGACTCAACTGAACAGCTGAGGCGAGCTTCCAGAATTGCTGAACGCCGCTGGAAGAAAACCCGCTCCACCGACGACTTTGCCTCATACAAACAATCACTCCACGCATTTGCCTCTAAACTCCTTGTACAACACGTCTACCTTCAACTGTCCTCTCACCTCGCCTCCAACTCTATTCTTTACCCACTACAATCTGGCTTCCGACCCTACCACTCTACCGAAAACTCCCTAACCAAGATCACCAATTACCTAGTAATTGCTACAGTCTTACATTATTCCTCCTTCTCCTCCTAGGCTTGTCCTCTGCCTTTGACACTGTCGACCACTCACTACTGCTACAATTCCTCTCATCCCTCGGCATCGCTGACTTGGCCCTTTCCTGGATCTATTGTTGCCCGCTCTCTGTTGGTGCTCCCCAGTGGTCAGTCCGGGCCCGCCACTCTTCTCTATCTACACTCTTGGCCTGGGTCAGCTCATAGCATTACATGGCTTTCAGCACCACCTGTATGCTGACGACACCCAACTCTACATCTCCAGCCCAGATATTAACTCTCTGCTCTCCCGGATCCCAGACTGTCTTTCATCCATATCCTCCTTCTTCTCCATCCGTCTCCTAAAACTAAATGTGGAGAAAACTGAATTTATCACATTTCTACCATCCCACTCTGTCCCTCCACCTGATCTCTCTATCACAGTCAATGGCTCCACACTCTCACCTGTTCCGCAAGTCCGCTGCCTTGGGATAACCCTTGACTCCTCTCTGTCTTTCAAACCACACATCCCGGGCCCTTACCTCTGCCTGCCGCCTCCACCTGAAAAATATCTTCCGCATCCACTCTTTGCTTAACCCTGATACTATAAAACTGCTGGTCCATGCCCTTGTCATCTCCCATCTAGACTACTTCATGTAACGGACTTGGGCGGTAAGTCTTGCCCGTAGGAACGTTTTGAAGATCTGCGGGAGCCACGTGAACCAACCATTCGGGAGAAATAATGTGCTGTGACATACATTCTATGAAAAAACGTTGAGATTCTTAGTCCGCATGTTTTTGGCCAAAAAATGCTCAAGCCACCCCCGGCTTTCAACGGGATCTCAGTTGGGTGGTCCTACTCTATATTATCTCTCACCTGGGTCAACTTCAGACCTCTCATTGTGCCAAACAGCCTCCAAAATGCAGAGAGAAAAATAAAAAAGCACCAACCTTTCAAAGCCTAGTGCATGGATATAACAGCCTGTGGAGGTGGGCGGGTGCAGGAAACCAAAATGGAGGTATTTACTTCCCCTTATATATTTTAAAAGCAAATATGTGCCAAATACAATGTTTTTGTTCTGCACAGAAAAACTTTTTTAAAAAAAACACTGCGCCCCCTGGGTGCCACGGGCCCAGGGCCCCGGCACAAAATACATATGCACACGCCCAAAATCCTTTTTGGCACCCCACTGCAAAAAGGGCAAAAAAAACCAATAAAAATTTCCCCAAAAGAAGCATTTTTTTGCAATTACAATAAAAGGAAAAAAGTTAAATTTTTTAGTCCGAATTTTTTTGGGCCAAAAATCCTCAAGCCCCCCCGGTTACGGGGGGAAATCTCATTTGGGGGTGGTCCTACTCTATTTTTATCTCTCACCCTGGGGTTCCCTTCAGACCCCCCCACTGTCCCCAAACGGCCCCCCAAACGGGCCAGAGAGAAAGATAAAAAAAAAAGCCCAACCTTTCAAAGCCCTAGGGGGCCATGGATTTTAACAGCCTGTGGAGGTGGGGGGGTTTGCGGGGAAACCAAAATGGGGGGGTATCTATTTTCCCTTATATTTTTTAAAAGCAAAAAATTTGCCAAATACAACGTATAGTTTTTTGCCCAAAAAGGGACTTTTTTAAAAAAAAACATTTGAAAAACCTGGGGGGGCCCCACTGGCAGGGGAGGGGGAAACACATTTTTTTTAACATATGCACACAGCCCAAATTACCAGGGGCACCCCAACTCCCAAAAGGACCAAAAAAAAAACCAGGGAAAATTTCTCCAAAAAGAAGCATTTTATCCCTATCCCCAAAATATGAAAAAATTTTGGGAGATTCTTTGTCCCCGGGTTTTTTTGGCCCAAAAAAATGCTCAACCCAAACCCCCGGCTTAAAAAGGGGATCCCCATTTGGGTGGCCCTACCTATTTTATCTTCACCTGGGCCCAACTAAAAACCCAACCCCCTCACTGTCCCCAAAACGGCCCCCCCCCAAAAGGGCAGAGAGAAAAATAAAAAAGCACCAACCTTTAAAAGCCTGTGCTTTTGGAAAATTAACACCCCTTTGGAGGGGGGGAGGGTGCAGGAAACCAAAATGGGGGTTTAATCTTTTTTCCCCTTTCCCCTATATAGTTTTAAAAAGCAAATATGGGGCCAAAATAAAATCGTATGTTTTTTGCAAGAAAACATTTTAAAAAAAACACTGCGAAACCTGGGTGCCACTGGCTGGCTGGGGCACTTTATCCCATATGCACCCATTTCCCAATACCAGGGGCCCACCACTCCCAAAAAGGGAAAAAAAAAAACCATGGAAATCCTCCAAAGAAGCATTTTATGCCCATCCTAAAAATTTTAAAAAACGTTGAGTTTCCCTTAGTCCGCAGTTTTTGGCCAAAAATGCTAAACCACCCCCCGGTTTAAAAATCGGGATCTCAGTTGGGGGGGTTTTACTCTTTTTTAATCTCTCCCCGGGCGTAAACTTCAGCCCTCTCACTGTCCCAAAGGGCCCCCCAAAATGCGAGGGAAGAAAAAAAAAGCACAAAAAATTTCAAACCCTATCCCAAGGTGATAAAAAAGCCTGTGGGGGGGGGGAAGGAAAACCCCAAAATGGGGTATTTTTTTTTCCCCTTTTTTATGGGGTTTAAAAGAAATTTTTTGGCCAAAAATTACAACGTTATTTTTTTCCACAAAAGGAAAACTTTTTTGAAAAAAATCTGCAAAACCCTGGGTGCCACGGCTTTGGCGCGGAAACAATACAAAAGAAACACATCCAATACCATGGCACCCCACTCCCAAAAAGGGGGCCCCAAAAAAAAAACACATGGAAATCCCCCCAAAGAGGCATTTTATGCTATCTCAAAAATATGAAAAAACTTTGGATTCTTAGTCCCGCTTTTTTTTGGCCAAAAAAAGGGTAAAGCCACCCCCGGCTTACGGGGGGGAATCTCAGTTGGGGGGGCCCCTTTCTCTATTTTATCTTTTTACCTGGTCAACCAGATTTTCTAAATGTCCCAAAACGGCCTCCAAAATGCAGACAAAAAATTTAAAAAAACCCCAAAAAACCTTTTCCCAAAAAGCCTAGTGCAGGGGATAAAAACAGCCTTTTGGAGGTGGGGGGTGCAGGAAAAAAAAAATGGGGGGTATCACTTTTCCTTATATATTTTTAAACAGCAAAAAATGTCCCAATAAAACGTAAAAGTTCTGCCCCCAAAAAAACATTTTTGAAAAAAAACTGCAAACCCAAGGGTGCACCCTGGTTTTTTTTTTCCTCCCGGCACTATCCCTTATCCCAAAACAGCCCCAATCCCAGTGGAATACCACTGCAAAAAGGGGAAAAAAAAACCACAGGAAATTTTCCAAAAGGAGCATTTTATGCTATCTACAAATAATAAAAAACCTTTGAGATTCTTGGGCCCGCATTTTTTTTCCCAAAAATTGCCCAAGCCACCCTGGGCCTTAAAAGGGGGATCTAAAGTTGGGTCCCCCCCCTACTCTATTTTAAACCCTCTCACCTGGGTCAACTTCAACCTCCCCACGGGCCAAAGGGCCCCCAAAAATTGCAGAAAGAAAAATAAAAACAAAAAACCCCCTTTAAAAACCCAAATTGCAGGGGAATAACAGCCTTTGGGGGTTTGGGCGGGGGCGGGAAAACCCAAAAATGGAGGTATCTACTTCTCCTTATATAGTTTAAAAGAAAATTTTGTGCCAAATAAAAACGAATATTTCTGCCCCCAAAAAAAATTTTTTGAAAAAACATGCAACCCTTTGGGGTCCCCACTGGCAGGGGTTTGGGGCACAAATCCCATATCCCAAAACAGTCCAATACCAGTGGCAGACCACTGCAAAAAGGGCAAAAAAAACACAGGGAAAATCCCCCAAAAGAAGCATTTTATGCTATCTCCCAATATAGGGGGAAAAAATTTTTTAGTTTTCTTAGCCCGGTTTGGGCCTGTGTGCTTATGTTATACCCCCCCGAAGCCAGGGCCTGGGCACCCAGGTTTCGCAGTTTTTTTTTAAAAATTTTTTTTTCTGTGCAAAACCCTATACGTTGTATTTGGCAAAATTATTTGCTTTTAAACAAAATTTTAAGGAAAAGTAGATACCCCCATTTTGGTTTCCTGCACCCGCCCACCTCCACAGGCTGCTATACCAGCCCCAGGTTTAAAAGGGTTTGGGTTTGTTTTTTTTTAAATCTTTCTCTCTGCATTTTGGGGGCCGTTTGGCACAGTGAGGGGGTCTGAAGTTGACCCAGGTGAGAGTAATTTTGGGTTTTGGGGCCCAAAACCAAAACGGGAAGACCCCCGTTTGAAAAGCGGGGTTTGGGCCCTTTGAGCTTTTTTTTGGGCCAAAAAAACATGGGGGCTAAGAATCCAAAGTTTTTCCAAAATTTGAAAGATACCCTTTTAAAATTTGCTTCTTTGGAGATTTCCATTTTTTTTTGTGACATACTTCTTCCCCAAACCACATCCGGGGCTTTGGGAAAAGGGAATCACCTTTGATGTTTTTCTCGGGCGGGCCCGGGGGTTGAATGCGAAAGTAAAAAACGGGGAAAAAAAGAGAGACCCCCGGGGCTTGGCGAGGGTTTAGCGATTGGGCCGTCAAAAGGTACAGTAGTTTTCTTGGACCCGTGTAGATTTTCAATTGGATGACCGCTCCCTGCGCAGGGGACGCCATTCCTCCAGGGCTAATTTGATAGCCAAAGCTCCCGTCCCCAAGGGCCAAGCCCGCTCTGCCAAAAAAAAGGTTTGGGGAGAAGAACCCACATGTGAGAATCTTGCTTTTGGGGCGTTCTGTGTGAGGACCGCCCCCTCCCCCCAACGGAAAAAGCATCCCACCCCAAGGAAAAGGGCCCTCTCGGGATCGGGCCGGACCAAGACGGTGCTGTGGAAAAGGGCATTTTTAGATCAATAAACCCCTTCTCAGCCCCGGAGGCCAAACCCGGGGGTTCGCATTCTTCCTGAAAGGGCCACATAGGAGCCCCAAGGTGGAAGTGGGGATAAATTGCCGGAATAGTTTGGAAGCCCAGGAAGGGAAATGATCGCCCGAAGGCCGAAGACGGGCCATTGTATACCGCGAGATTTTGGGGGTCCATTTCGGGCCCTTTACCCGAGACTATGTATCGGGGAAAGGGGCAGGTGGGGGTGGAATAAATTTTTTCCCCAGCTTGGCTACAGTGGGGTTTCTGGCAAAGTCCAAAACCCCGGGCCGCCCCGTGTCCATATCTAAAATCAGGGGATAAATCGGGAGTCTCAAATACAGTATGACGCAGGTATAAAAAAGATCCCGAAACACTTTGACGAATTCTTGAACCACTGGAGCTTTACAGAGCCCAAAGGGGATCACGAGATATTCAAAATGTCCATCCGGGGTGTTAAAAGCCGTCTTCCACTCTCCCCCCCCCGAATCTGATGAGGTTATAGCAAAATGCCAACTCTCCCGTTTTTGGCGGGGGGGGTCCCGCTATTTGGGGTCCCCCCCCCCCCCCCCACCGGGGGAGTTGGCATTTCTCCCGCCCCCAAAGCAGGCGGCGGGGGTCCTTTAAATGGCCCGGCCCCGGGAAAGTAGCGCTAGTGCGCACTCCGGCGCCGCCGGTCCGTTCCCACGCGGGTGAAGCGGGCGCAGGGTCCGCTCACCCGCCCGAGTCTCGCTGAGAAAGGGAGGAGGCAGGGGGGAGCGCTCCCTCCTGCCTCCTCCCCCTGTTTTGTCCGGCGCCGCTGTGCCCGCACATAAAATGTCAGTGTCACAGAGGAAGTGACGCGCGGCTGCACTCACTTCCCCTGTGACACTCTGAGGAGATGTGCAGGGCCTGGTCAGGTAAGTGGATTTTATTATTTTATTTTGATTAGGTATAGGGGGCAAATGTCTGCTACAATGGGGGGTCTTACCTGGCTACAATGGGGGTTACCTGGCTACATTTGGGGGCACTACCTGACTAACAATGGGGGCACTACCTGGCACAATGGGGGGGCACTACCTGGCTACAATGGGGGCACTACCTGGCTACAAATTTGGCACTACCTGGCTACAATGGGGGCACTACCTGGCAAAAATGGAGGCACTACCTGGCTACTAATGGGGGCACTACCTGGCTACTAATGGGGGCACTACCTGGCTACTAAAGGGGGTACTACCTGGCAACAATGGGGGTCTACCAGGCAACAATGGGGGCACTACCTGGATAAAATGGGGGCACTACCTGGCAACGATGGGGGCACTACCTGGCTAACAATGGGGCACTACCTGGCTAATGATGGGGGGACTAAAATGGCTATGATGGGGGGGGACTACCTGGCTAAACGATGGGGGAATACCTGGCTAACAATGGGGCACTACCTGGCTAACAAAGGGGGCACTACCTGGCTAACGATGGGGGGCACTACCTGGCTAACAAGGGGGGCAAATACCTGGCTAACAAAGGGGGCACTACCGGGCTACAAGGGGGGGCACTACCGGGCTACAATGGGGGCATACCGGCAAAATGGGGGCACTACCGGGGAAAAACAAGGGGCATGGGGGCACTCCCTGGCTAACGATGGAGGCACACCGGGTTTTAAAATGGGGCACTACGGGCAACAATGGGGGCACTACCGGGAAACAAGGGGGGCACTCCCTGGCCAAACAATGGGGGATTACCTGGCAACAAGGGGCATACCGGGAAATAAAGGGGGGCCCTACCTGGCAACAGGGGGGGCACCCTGGAAACAAGGGGCCATTCCCCGGGCCAACGGGGGGACAACCGGCAAAAAATGGGGCACCTACCTGCAAACAAGGGGGGCACTACCTGGCAAAAAATGGGGGAACACCGGCAAAAGGGGGGGGCATCTACCGGCTAAAAAAGGGGGGGCATCACCGGTACAAAAAATGGCTCTCCTGGTACAAAGGATCATTTGGCTAAAAGGGGGGCATCTCCCTCCTTAAAGGGGGGCACTACCGGGTTATGGGGGGCTACCCCCGGCTTAAGGGCCTACCGGCTTTTTTCCAAAGGTTACAGTTAGGTGGAGTAGGGTGTCTTTTTGAGGGGGTGGCATCCCCTTTAATGGGGCGTGGCCATGCAAATTTTTTTCCGCGGCGCGCAAAAGCCCCGCCCACTAATACTCCTTTTTTTCATTTTTAAAAGTTGGCAAATATGGGGTTTTGGCTCCTCGCAGACCCAAATTGGGGAACACCTTTCCCCCTTGAGGCGGTCAAAAAGTCCGAGATTAGTGGGAAGGGAAGGGGTTTTTTTCATGTCTTATTTAGGGCCCCGAAATAATACAGACGGAGGGGTCCACTTTTTTTCGCACGAAGAAAAAACCCACTCCGGCTGGGGAAAAGGTTTGCGAAAGAACCCTTTCTGCAATTTTTCTTTATATACCGACATGGCCTGAGTCCCGGAACGGACAGCGGAAGACCCTTCCCCGGGGGGGATGGTTCAAGGGAGAAGGGCAATTGGGCATCGTAAGGGCCCATTGGTTGGGAGGTATAGGCCTCCTTTTCCGAGAATACGCCCCAAAATCCGGTACTCTACAGGCAGGCCTGGCAAAAAGGGTTGGCGGGCGGCTGTGAGAAGGGGTAAGGCACCGGGGTGGACCTCCAAACAGAGGCTGCATTTTGGTCCCCAACGCAGGACCTCGCCCCGTCTTCCATCGAGCTAGGGGCGTGACTTTGGCCAGGGAAGCCCAAAAGGATCGCCGAGGAAGCACGGGGCAGAACGGGGGCCCATCTTCCCTTTTGAAAGCCCCAACGGAGGGCACCGGCCAGGTTATGTAGGGTGGGGGCATAAGAAACCCCCGCTGACCAAAAATAACAGAGGCTTCTCCCAAATGGACTACTGGGACGTGGAACCCGGGTTTCCAAGGAGGCATGGATGAGTTCCGGCTTACCCAGAGTCCAGGGAGGCGAAATCCAACGATAGTCAGCATCAATTTATTCTACGGCATCTCAAACGTGGAGAGGGGAAACACACCTAGGGGCACCTCTCCATGGCCCTAGGTGTGACGTTTCCCCACGCGGGACGAGCGGACGCTTCTGCGGAAAAAGGTCCGGGCTGGCGCAGTAGAGGGAAAAGGTTCCTGCCGACGGCGGTCACCTTGCCCGAAAATGGGCCCGGGCCCCTTGCATGGGT
>JAODAL010023881.1:0-61751 GCA_025379985.1 Phyllomedusa bahiana | reverse complement strand
GTACCGGGGTGGGAGGGGGCAGGTAGATAGGTGGTACCAGGGGGAAGGGAAACTAGGTAGGTACCCGGGTGGAGGGGTAACAGTTAGGAAGCTGGGGGATGGAAAATTTGGGCGGGTAGCTGGTTTGGTAGCGGGCTACAAACCCAAGCAGATGGGGGGCAGGTAGTTAAGTGTTGGCGAGCAGCTTTCCCCCCCCCTTCTTCCCTCAAAGCTGGGTGGTGGCGGGTTTACGTTGACAAGGGCCCCGCGTCCTAGTACGGGCAGCAACAGCCACATTAAGAGCTCGTTCACACGGCTTTTTTTCAGAAGGGAATTTGCCCCATTTACATGGAAATCGTTCCGAAATCAGTTACAAATAAGTAAAAGGCCATTTAAATATGCTTTCAAGGGGAAATACGTGTCATCTTTAAAGACAAGTTTTTCTGTCCCGTTTTGCCCGGGGTTTTTGGGGCCGCAAAACGCCGGAAAAACAAGGGTCCTGCAACTTATTGACCGATTTTGCGAGGGATTCACCCCATATAATGAAGGGATTGTAAATCCGTCGCAAAATACGTGCCACACTTAGTGACACTTATTTCACACTGATTTCAACGATTTCGGAAGGATTTCATCGGAAACGCTGAACCCCTTTCTGAAATAAGCCTGTGAACAGCCTTAATTATTCCTTAAACTTCCCCTGGCGCGTGGGGCTGTCCCCCTGTCGGCCCTCCTTTCTTTCTGGCCAAAGGGGGGATACAGGACAAATAATCAGTGAACCCCCGCCAAGGGGGCGGGACCTCACTGTTTTAAATTTATGTTCCGCCGGGGCAAGAGAGAGGAGGGCCCAACTGCTCCGACACAGCGTGGAGGAAGATCAGTAAAAAATCCCGGGGGAAAATCATTCAGCGCACTGTGATTGGAGCCGCAGCGGGGGCCCTCCCTAGCTGCGCCGGGGCCCCATTCAATACTGGACCCAGGCCAGCTCACACATGGAAGAGAAACTACCATTACTGTGTGAAGCAAGGGGCGGTACCACCCCGCCGTGGGCCCCCCGCTTCACAATGGCGGGGCCCTACCCCCAGTAGTTGTACCCCCCTAAGGGCGGCCCTCCCTTTTGAGAGAAGAGCAACTTGATGATCTTCAATAACTGAAGGAGTGAAACATAGGCCCCACATGCTACCTCCCAACTTTAGAGATTGCAAATAGGGCACATTAGCCCGCCCCGGTCAACCCAAACATTAAAAATCACAACAGGCCACACCACGACCACGCCCCAAACAAATGACATCACACCCCGGACATCCTATAACATGCCCCCCAAAAAAAAAATCATCCCCCCCCCTCCAAACCAGCCAAGGGAACAGCAGTGCCCTAGGGTCTGTAAATTAAATTATATAAAGAAATTTTTGTATACACAGAAACCATACAAACAGCTTAAGACATGTTTTGGGATAACCGCTATATTTGTCATACAGGACCACTATACTGCGTAAGGGAACAAATATCCCGTACTGTTATGACCACACCAAGATTAATATTATCAATGAACCCCCCTATACAGAGATCAATAATTCCCCACACCTGACAACCACCAGACAAGTAATGAATAAAACCACCACCCATGACCCCCAAAATTTACCTCACATAGTAAACTGAAAAATACCACAAACTGACCACATTACCACCAAGTAACTAATAATACCACAAAAAAATGACAACATATCACCACCACATATAACCGGAAAAAATACCACAACACCCTGACCACAACACCATCCATAGTAACTGAAAAATACGCCTACGACCGAATAAAACCTTACACCCCACCAACTCCTGCCATACAGTGACCTATGGGGGTGAACTTTTTACCAGCTCTGCAGACTGGTATAACCACCCTACAAAGATTTTGGGGGGAGATAGCAGTTGTACACAGGGTCTGCGACATATAAGTTGACAAAATACAATTTTGTTTCTCCCAGGTGTCCCTTCTCTGTTGAGGGTTTTTAGTTCACATGTTTTTATAAAAAAGCTTTAAACCCCCCCGGCTACCAACGGGGGTCTCAAGGCGGGTGGTCCTACCATTTTTACCCCTTTACTTGAGTTAAATCAGACTTCCATTTGGGTCAACAGACCCCCATAAACCAGAGAGAAAAATAAAAAAGCACCAAACCCCTCTTTTGGAGCGTTCCCCTTTCTCCATTCCTTCCAGTCCCATGAGCACTTCTCCCCGCCTCGCCCCGCAGAATTAACAACAACCACTTAGACTCTGCACTTCTCCACACCTCCCTACCAATTTTCCCACCTCTGTAAAAACTCCCCGGGGGGATAGGGGGAGTGGGGAGTATGGGACAAAAACAGTGGTAGGGTTTAAAGTGTCGGTGATGGTTGTATTTGTGTTGACACTAGCCACAGGGGTGAGTAGGAGGTAAAGGCCAAGTTTAAAACCCAATCTCCTGGGGAGACAAAGACCCCCCCCCGGAGATTGTGATGGGCTCGGCCTTTTCTCCATTCCCTGCCCCCAGATGATCAGCCACAGCCGGCCCTTCGGGGGTGCGGAATGGAGTATAATACTATTGATTCATTAGACTACGTTGGACCACGTGCATCTATTTCTAAATACCGTGGCCCGGGGCTGTTCGGGGGGGTTTATTTAATAAACTGTTTTTTATTTTTTTCTATTTTACTTTTTTTTTCCCTTTTTTTCCCAGGATGTATGGAGGTGTTGTCCGATGCCTCTATTACTATCGCTCGGGCTTTGGTGTCAGCCTGTGGCAGTTTTTGTCACCCCCAAGGCCGACACTAACACTGTGTCACTATTAACTCAATACCCAACGCACCAGGGGTACCGGGACGAGCTGGGTAACAACCAGTAGCGGACCCTCTAATGTGAGGGTCTGCTTCTGGGGCTGCTGTAGGCTGGTATTCTTAGAATAGGAAGGGACCAGTATCCATGGACCTTCTCATTCTGATAGTATCAGGCTGCTGCTGCGTTTTAACCCCGCTGGTTATGGAAAATGGGGGGGACCCTACGTTGTTTATTTTTTTTTAAAATCATTCATTTATTGAGAATATTACAGTGGGCACTTCCTGTAATCATTACAGTGGATGCCCAGGTTCAGGTTCTCACTAAATAATCAAATTTTCAGAACCAGCTAGGGTAAAACCGACAGCGGCAGCCTGATACTATCAGAATGGGAAGAACCATTGTTACTGGTAACTTCCCATTCTAAAAATACCAGCCTGCAGCTGCTCCAGAAGCGGACCGTCACATTAGAGGGTCCGCCTCTGACGGTTACCGGCTCTTCCCAGTACCCCTGGTGCGTTGGGTACTGGGGTAATAGTGACAGGGGTTAGTGCCAGCCTTGGGGTGACAAAAAACACCGCTGGCCGACATCATGCCCGAGTGCTAATAATGGAGAGGCGTCATCCAGATACCGCCATTACTATCACTGGAATAAAATGAAAAAAAAAAACACACAGAAACAGAAAAAAACCCCACTTTATTTAAATAAACACTCCCCGACACAACAGCCATCGTTAACCATTTTATTATAGAAATAGAAGCAACGCCATCTGACGTAGTCCACCGGATCTGTCATAGTCAAAATGAGAACCTTTAAAAAAAACAAAAAAAAAACAACAATAACTCTACAAATGGCATCACCCAGCTTTCCTGGACACCTGCTGTGGCATGTCACCCAGCTTTCCGGGATGCTGAATAGCCTATTAGTGCCCAGAAAACTGGATGAATATCCCCCATACAGGCATCTAGGAAAGCTGGGTGCTTGCTGTGGGGATGTGTCACCCAATTTCCAGGGTACTGAATAGCCTACACAGTGCCTTGAAAAGTTGGGTGACATCACCACAGCAGTTGTCCAGGAAAGCTAAGTGCTTACTGTGGGGGATGGGTGCCACTCAGCTTTCCTGGATACCCGCTGTGGAGGGTTTTCACCCAGCTTTCCGACATGCTGGATAGGTTATTCAGCATCTGGGAAAGCTGGGTGACATGGGTCACAGCAGGCATCCAGGAAGGCTAGGTGTCTACTGTGTGGGATGGATGCCACTCAGCTTTCCTGGGTGCTGGATAGCTCATTCAGCATGTGGGAAAGCTGGGTAGGCCTTGGGGAAAGAATGGAAACAGTATGGGCGGGGTTAGGGAGTAAAGGAGGGATGTGTGCGTGGAAGGGGTCTGGGAGAGGGCTGGTCAAGTGGAGGGTCAGGTTGTTTCAGGGAGTAAGGGGTTGAGTGAAGGTGTCAGGGAGGCAGTGGGCCGATTTGGTGACAGGGAGAAGGGAGGGCTAAGTGGGGTGTTTAGGGAGCGGGGGCGATTTGGTGGGCGGGGGGTTGAATGGGGTGTTTTGAGGTGGGAGGGGGGCCGAGTGGGTGAGCAGGGGGCCGTTTGGGTGTCAGGGAGGAGGGGCGATTGGGGTGACAGGGGGGCCGTTTTTTGGGGTGTCAGAGAGGGAGGCTGAGTGGGTGAGCAGAGGGAGGGGGACGAGTAGGGTGAGCAGAGGGGGGGGGTGAGGGGGTGGGGGGCAGGGAGGGAGGTGGCCGAGTGGGGGTGAGGGGGGGCAGGGGGAGGGGGGCCGTTTTTGGGGGTTTAAGAGAGGGGAGGCGGTGTGGGGTGCGCAGGACAGGGGGGGCTGAGGGGGCTGAGCAGGTCGGGGGGGAACATGTGGGGGACGGGGGAGGGGGCCATTTTGGGATGTCAGAGAGGGGGGCTGAGTAGGGTGAGCAGGGACATTTGGGGGGGGGCTGAGTGTGCTGAGCAGGGTAGAGGGGGGCCGTTTTTTTGGGGTGTTGAGTGTGCTGAGCAGGGGAGGGGGGGCCGTTTTTGAGGGGGCTGAGTGGGGTGAGCAGGGGGGGGCATTTTTGGGGGGTTGAGTGGGGTGAGCAGAGGGGAGGGGGGGGCCGTTTTTTGGGGGGGTTGATTGGGGTTAGCAGGGGGAATAGGGGGCGTTTCTGGGGGCTGAGTGTGCTGAGCAGGGGAGAGAGGGGCCGTTTTTTGGGGGCTGAGTTGGGTGAGCAGGGGGAGGGGGGCTGTGTTTGGGGGGGCTGAGTGGGGTGAGCAGGGAGGAGGGAGAGACACTTACCTTACACTTACTGTGTCCTCTTCCTCCTGCTGCTGCTGGCTCCGGCCCCGCAGTCACACTGATCGGTGTAGCTGAGGGGGCGGGGCCATCCCCCTGAAGGCAGTGATGTCAAGGGAGAGCGTCTCTATGATGCTTCCCCTGCGTCCCTGCTCTCTATATCGGCCGCATGTGACGGAGAGAGACTCCCTGACATGCGGCCGGTGATTGCGGACACTGTTTGCACGTCCCGCGGACGCGCAAATAGTGAACTGCACAGCGGAGTCCCGGGGATTCAGGGCACAGGCCCTGGATCCCTGGGACACACCCGAAAAATCGGGATACCTCCCGGTTGTCTCGGGACGGAGGGACAGGGATCCCAAATCGTGCATGTCCCGCCCAAATCGGGACAGTTGGGAGGTATGCACATGCATTAAAACTGTCTAGGTCTAAGATTTTCTTTGTTGCCCATAGCAACCAGAGCTCCCCTTTAATTATTTTTTAGAGCACTATGTGAAATGAAAGTGGAGCTCTGATTGGCTGCTATGGGCAACAAAGAAAATCATAGACCTAGACAGTTTTCATACATGAGGCCCTATGTGTCTGTGTGAGTGTATGTATAAATGTGTGTGAGTATATGTGAATATCTGACTGTGGCAGCTCTGTTTTTGATGTGCCTTTGCTGTGTTAAATGCACATTTATGCACCAAAATATGCATAAAAAAAGCAATTACACTGTTGCATTGTTTTCAATGGGAATACAAGCCACAGCTCATATCGTGACCTGTGACACAGCTTTACAGAGTCTAAATCTTTTCTGTGTAAAAAACCCAAAAAAGAAACCAAAAAGCATGTACCTCTCAATTATTTACATGTCTTTCTTGCATGTTTAGCATGGAAATCATGACACAATAGATGGGACTAATGCGCCTCCTAAACTTGCTTGAAATCCATATGAGGAAAGAAATGAAATGTGTTGTAGAAAAGGTATCTCAGATTTCTGCTCCGGATTAAACAGCGTATGTTTCCAGAAGTAAAACATGCAGTGTTAATCCAGCCTATCCATTTGTCCTTTGTGTCTGTGTGGCATCGGAATTATTTTGAGACTGTATTGGGAAAAATTCTCGTTTATAGCTAGCGGCGCCCTCCTCATTCGCACTCACTGTTGGCTCACAGATAGCTGTAAGAGACACCTGCAGGGAATTTTACCTCATGCTAAAATGCCTTTAGGATTTTAACATAGAACTGGGCAACCCTTTTAACCCCTTTGTTCTGTCCTCCCTATGTGTGCAGAGCATAAGTTGACAGGCAGCTAAACTCTTTCCCAGCAATGCATTGACAAGGAGCGATGTTCGAACTTCAACTTTTATTGCAATAAATAGTGTAAAGCTGGGGTACAGAAAGACACCCCCCTTCCCTCTCCCATGTGACTCGGCATGCTTTGTTTATCTTCTGTACTGAGCAGAAAAGAGGTAAGAAACTCACTTCGTGGCAAAACCCCTTTAACATTACATGCTTAACTAGCAATAAACACAAACAGACACTAGATGGAACTGTTGTGAATGAAAAAAAGTATATGAACATAAGAAATACAGCTGAAAGCATGACACGCTTAGTGATATTTAGCGTACAATTACGTCATAATGTCGGTGACAGAGTATTGTTCTTTTTGGCTCCCCAAAAAAATGGAATAAAAAGTTAATAAAAAAGTTACATGTCTCCCAAAATGGTACAAATAAAAACTACACTTCAGCCCAAAAATGTATAGCCCTCACTCAGGTCTGTAGATAGAAAAACAAAAAGTCTCACAAAATCGCACTGTAAAGCAAAAAGAAAAAATAAAAGTAATAAAACAGCAAAAATGCCAAACGTTTGGTATTGCCGGAATTGTTCCAACTTGCAGAGTAAAAAGAACATATCATTTTTACCCCACAGGGAACTCTATAATAACAATCCCACCCCCCCCCAACTGAAAGAAAAAAGTTGCCACATTTGCATTTTTTTCACATTCTGCCTCACAAAGAATTTTTTTTTTGTTTCCCAGTGTATTATGTAGAAAATATCAGTGGTACCCTTATAAAGGACATCTTGTCCTGCAAAAAGCAGGCCCTCATATGGCTAAATAAAAATGTACGTGGTTTTGGAAGGAAAAAACGATTGCAACAGAAACAAAAATCCCTGTGACAGAAAGGGGATACCACTGGAATAATTTTTGGTAACATTCTTTTATTTGTTTCATCCCTGCTTTAAAGAGCCATAACGGTTTTTCCATAGACATAGCTATATGAGGACTTCCATTTTTGCAGGTTCATTATTTTTTCGTGGTTTCCAACTACTTTTTATGACATTCTTTATGTGGTATAATAGGGGAAAAATGTGCAATTGCCCCATTGTTTTGGGGTTCATTTTTTATGGAGTTTAAGATGTGGTACAATGAAAATGTTGTCTTTATTATGCAGGTCAGTAGGACTCCAGCTTTACCAATTTTTTGTTATCTTTTATTTATTTATTTTTTAGAAAAAGACTTTACATTGCCATTTTATGAAACCAACAACTTTTTTTTTATTTTCCTTAAGAGAGATCTATGTGAGAGATTATTTTTTGTGCGCCTTAGAGGTTGTTCACATGGCATTTTTGGATCCGTTTTTGGATCTGTTTTGGATCCGAAAATCGCATCCAAAAAACACATTGGCAATCGGATTCTAAACAGATCCAACATGTATTCAACACTCAGCTGCGTGTTTGGATGCTTGTTAGATTCAGCAGGATCGTACCCTATAGTTTTAAATAGGGTTCCTGTTGCATCTTTCGGATTAAGGATTGACATGTCAATTCTTGGAACGGATTCGAAAGACGGATCCGAAAGATGCAGTGAGACACGCATCGGCGATCACTCGTGTGAATGCCGATGCATGTTTCAAAGTAAAAGCAATGTAAATCACATTGCACATTATTAGATACGTTTTTGGTCCGTATGGGGACCGATAGATGGATCCAAACACGCATCTAAAAATGTATGTTCACACCGACTCAACACGCTGTAGTTTTTATTGGTACTATTGTTTTTTCAGGATTTACCATGTGGGGTAAATAAGAGTCTATTTTATTTTACTGAACCTTTACATATGCAGCAATACTAATTATAATTATATTTTTTAACTATTATAATTTTTCATGTATATACAATGGCAAAAGTCAGTGTTTTGAACTGTAAATATCTGGAGTGTTATTACTTTTTTTACATTAATTGGCAAGTGTAATGGTATGTTCACATGGCGTATATTGGTACGTATTTTACCATGTATTTTGCGCTGAAATAAGTGCCAAAATACACTTCAAACCATGATCAAGTACAGCACTTATTGAGTGCAGTGTTAAATCATCAGATAATTATTTCATGCGTGTATTTTTGCAGCTTGTAAACGCCAATAAGTACTAAACTATATAAGGCAGTAATCTGCCTCTGGGAATTGTCCATTGAAATTATGGCTTGCAAACATGTAATTTAAACAGAGTAAATGAGCGCGTTTAGAGGGTGCAAAAGTTTGCACTGAAAATACGTTGTGTGAACGCCCTCTGTGGACTTTTTCAAGTTCAGTGCCTACCGGGTCAAGCCCTAGGAGATTGGGTAAATAAATTTACCCTGCCAATATTGGTTTTTGATCCCTGGTTTTACAGTGGGTAAAGAGGTTTATTGGGAGCACAACAAATCAGCTATTAGAGGGCCCAGGTATTTGAGCAGTTAGAGTGAGCTGGGTGTGCGACGTCATGACTGTGATGTGTATGGTTGTCATTGGCTGGAAAAATCACATGACCTCGTTTTGCATAGAACAGCCCTTCCTGTTCAGCAGGACGTGTGTTAGCTCTCTCCTCAATACAGCTCAGCTCAGAGACACAGTTCTCTTTGTTCACACAGACAACTATGCTTTTAGCTGTGAACATTAGAACATAGGTAGATTAGAGAATTTCAGTTCTTAGTTAGTTAGGCTGAGACTTTTAAAGAAGCATCTAGCGCTGTACCGCCGCGGCGGGGGGAGGCGGTTGGGGGAGGTGCGGGCGAACACAGACAGACAGGCAGGCTTTTGAAAGGAGAGTGTATATTGTGCAGCCCAGACTCTGCTTTGAACCTACATTGAAATGGCTTTTTTTTACCAGTTTTTGGCCAGCACTTCTCGTGAAATAGTACCTTTTATTTTGTGCAGCCCGGTTTTGTTCAAAGACCCACCTTGTACTTACATTAGGATACAGAAATTATCTAGTAGCTGCTGTTGTATTTCATAGGTGCAAAAACCACCTTTTTATCCGTACAACAATTTAATTAGGTGTTTTTTTCATTTGGCGCTTGCAAGTTTTTGTTTCAAAGACCCACCTTGCTACTTATATTATGGATGCAGAAATTTTCTAGTAACTGCTGTTATTTCATAGGTGCAAAAACCTACCTTTTATTTCCGTACACAATTTAATTAGGTGTTTTTCACTTTGGCGCTAGCAATTTTGTTTAACAGACCCACCTGTACTTACATTAGGATACAGAAATATTCTAGTAACTGCTGTTGTAATTCATTGGTCGCAAAACCCAACCTTTTATTATCCGTACACAATTTAATTACGTGTTTTTTCACTTTGGCGCAGGCCATTTTTGTTTAAAAGACCCACCATGTACTTACATTAGGATACAGAAATTTCTAGTAACTTGCGTTGTATTTCATGGCGCAAAACCCACCTTTTATTATCCGTACACAATTAATTACGGTTTCACTTGCCAGCCATTTTTCAAAAACCCTCTGTACTTAATTACGTACAGAAATTTGCTAGTAATGCAGTGTTTATAGGTCAAAAACCACTTTATTTTCCGTACACAATTAATTAGGTGTTTTCACTTTGACGCAGCACAGTTTGTTCAAAGACCCACCTTTACTTACATTGGATACAGAAATTTGCTAGTAATTGCAGGTGTATTTCATAGGTGCAAAAACCATCCTTTTATTTTCCGTACACAATTTAATTACGTGTTTTTCACTTTGGCGCAGGCCATTTTTGTTTAAAGACCCACCTTGTACTTACATTAGGATACAGAAATTTTTTAGTAACTGCTGTTGTATTTCATTGGTGCAAAACCCACCTTTTATTATCCGTACACAATTTAATTACGTGTTTTTCACTTTGGCGCAGGCCATTTTTGTTCAAAGACCCATCTTGTACTTATATTACGATACAGAAATTTGCTAGTAATTGCTGTTGTATTTCATAGGTGCAAAAACCACCTTTTATTATCCGTACACAATTTAATTAGGTGTTTTTCACTTTAGCGCATGCCATTTTTGTTCAAAGACCCACCTTGTACTTACATTAGGATTAGTGTTGAGCGATTACGTTGGCCATCGACATCGGTCGATGGTCGATAGTCGACCATCATCGACAAGATATTCGATGGTCGATGATAGATTATGATTAGAGATGGGCGAATTTCCCGAAATTCGTTTCGTTCACTTCGCCGAATTTCTCGGCAAAAAATAACTTAGTTCCGAATTACTTTGGCACGAATCGCGTTAAAAAACAACTATTTCCAGGCTGCACAGAGCCTGCAGGGTGCTGTAGAACGTTGTGCCATGCTTAAATATGCAGAGGGAGCTTGGTTTGGTCTTCATACAATGTTGTGTTTTAGTATGACACGCACATGACTGCCGCCGCTCTTAGAATCGCTTCACTATAAAATTCCCTGGGCACTTAAGAGGGCAAAACTGACCAAAAAACTGAAGCGGGAATGTTGCCTGTAAAAAGTCATGCTAGAGAAAGCTGGAAAAAAAAACAAGCTGAGAGCTCAGGTAGCAACATTAGTGACAGAGTGTGGAGGTGACGGCGCTAGCCACAGCAGCATGAGGTCAGACAGTGGCACAATGACATTCTGGAGGTGGCAAAAACAGGAATAGGTCAGAGAGTGGCACAATGACATAGTGTGGAGGTCACGGCAGCAGCAGCATGAGGTCAGACAGTGGCACAATGACAGTGTGTAGGTCACGGCATCAGCCACAGCAGCAGCATGAGGTCAGACAGTGGGACAATGACACAGTGTGTAGGTCACAGCAGCAGCCACAGCAGCAGCATGAGGTCAGATGGTGGCACAATGACACAGTGTGGAGGTCACGGCAGCAGCCACAGCAGCAGCATGAGGTCAGACAGTGGCACAATGACACAGTGTGTAGGTCACGGCAGCAGCAGCATGAGGTCAGGCAGTGGCACAATGACATTCTGAAGGTGGCAAAAACAGGAGTAGGCCACAGAGTGGGACAATGACACAGTGTGTAGGTCACGGCAGCAGCCACAGCAGCAGCATGAGGTCACAAAGTGGCACAATCACATTCTGGCGGTGGCAAAAACAGGAGTAGGCCACAGAGTGGGACAATAACACAGTGTGGAGGTCACGGCAGCAGCCACAGCAGCAGCATGAGGTCAGACAGTGGCACAATGACAGAGTGTGGGGGTGGGTGGCAATACCAGTCCCTGGTAAAGATGGTTGGTGGCAGATGGAGAAACTGTCAGCAGATGTGTGGCATCAGGCGGGTGGCAGCATCAGAATAGTGGCTGAGGCAGGTTGTTTGACTCATTTCTCACAGTTTGGATGAGGCGTCATGGCTGATGTAGACTGATGCCTAAGGCACTTGGTGTGTGGAAATCATGGCCGAATCCATGCCTGATTCATCTTGACAAAGGTCAGTCGTTCCCACATTTCCCGTGGACAAGCGGGTTCTCCTTGGGTAACGATGTCCCCCCGACGCAGAACACCCCCCAAAAAACCCCCCCACACCCCCACCCGCTCTGATGCCACAACTACTGGCCGGCAGGGACAGCTTCTCAACTGCAAACCTCGGCAAGTTTGCGGCCCCATCCAGTTGGCTGCCCAGTAGTCCAGCGGATCTTCTAAACTGGAGTGGCAAAAGGGGGGAGTGCTGTCCAAGTAGGCCACCCAAACCTGTTGTTCAGGGGGATCTGCTCCAGGTCTGCTGCTGATGTTGCTGGCGACTACCTGATCATAGGCGGGTGAAGGAAGCTGCTCATCAGTGACTCCAGATCTTAGGAAGTTACTGTGATGGAGATGGATACTGCTCCTACCCCATCCTTCCCAGCCAGCGCGGGCAGCAGTAAAGTGAGCGCTGAGGAAACCCCAGTCCAGACCTGTCAGAGGAGGTGGACGATGCCGCACGATAGGCAGCGGCAACTATTACGGAGGATTTCCCTCTATAGTATTTGGAGGTTTGTCCTCCCTCTCAATAGCTGGGAAAAAGGCTCCCATTTTGGACCGGTAGCGAGGGTCCATAGGATGGAGAGCCAGGAAGTCATCCTCTGCCGGTGTGACTATTCGGCTGTCACTAGCCAGGCAAAATAAGCATGCTGGGGCCATCTGCACAAGTGACTCCCCGAGGGGCTCCTGCCCTCCATCTCAACTGTATACTGACCACGGTGCTTGGGGGTCCATCTGCCTCGTCTTCCTCTTCTCAATCCACCTCCTCCAGCTGCTCCTGCTCCTCCTCTCTTGTCAACTGGGTAGAAAATCCACTCATTTCACCAGACAATGATTCTGCTCCAAATGTCCTCCGCCTCCATTTCAGTCCCCACGGACTCATTGTAGTCTCCACGTCTCCAGTCCCCTGCCCAGACAGATTTTTCAGCATCTAGTTACAGGGACACGAAGCAGTGCAATGGACGGTATTCATCCCGTAGTTCTGGCGACTGACAAATAACGTGGCCTCCTCGAATGGCCTCAACAAAAACAGCAGGTGTCACGCATGAGCTGACCACCCGGATGACATCAAAGTTACACAGGGGAGTACTTTCTGTCTGCCTGGATATCAAAAAATCGTTAATGGCCTTTCTCTGTTACATACAGTCTGGTCCAACAATGTGCAGGGTGGGCCTTAGGGGAATTCCAACGGGTGGAAAAAATCGCATATCAGAGTGTGTTGGGGGGAGGTCGTTATGCCACTGCAACTCGAGGAGGGTGTTCTGGCTTTGTACGAATGATAAGTGCATGCACAGTTTGCTGGACATTTTCAGAATGTTTGAGATCGGTGGAAGACTTCAGGAAACCTTTTCACAACCAGATTGATAACACATGCGCCATTCAGGGCACATGGACCATCCCTCCTTGGTAGCAGCGCGGGACACCATGTTCCTTAACATTGTCCGTCACCATGGTTCCGATTTGCAGTTGGCGCGCGAGAAGCCACACATCGATTCTTGCTGCATGACTCGGAAGCAGTTCCTCCCCTGGTGTACTTCGTTCGCGAGGCAAGCCAGGTGTAGAACTGCCGTGACACCGCTGTGACCATACACATGTGGTATGATTGAGACAGTACTTGTGGAGGGCTGAGATGGTGGTGCGTGGTGGAGGAGGAGGGAGGCAGGACATTGGCGCAGGAGCAGCAGCCTTGACTACGTGAGGTGAGAAAGCGGCGTCTCCTGTCCATGTTGTTGGTTGTGACCCTGGGCCAGAAGCACATTTCCACCCAGTGGGCCCGTAAAGGACATGTACTGGCCCTGACCGTAATTACAGCTCCAGACGTCCGCGCTGCCGTGCACCTTGGAACAAAACCGATAAGCATAAGGACTGGCCCACCATTCTGTTCTATCATATTTATGAAGTGTGGTACTGCCTTTTTGGAAATGAAATTACGGCTTGTGAACCGCCATCTCGGCTCAGCACAAGCCACTAGTTCTCTGAATTGGTGCAGTCCACCATTTGGAAAGGGGAGGACTGCAGTACCAAAAAATTGGGACAGGAGCACCGGTCTAGACTGCTGCCACCTTAGGATGGTTTGGTGACGCATACTGTTGTTCTTTGCAATCGCCTCGGGCTGAAGGTCCTGCTTGGCGCCATGAGTAGCGAGGAACAGGAGAATTTTCTGGGAGACGGGGAGATGATGTCAAAGAGAAACAGCTCCCTTCTGCAGAGGTGGCGGAGCCTTGACTGGCTGCATGGCTGCGTGCCACTGTGGGCGCTGCTGCTGCTGTGTTGCTGCGCGGCAGGATGGGACCACCACTCTGAGCCACGTTTCTCCAGGCCAACAGGATGGTGACGCTGCATGTGTTGACGCCAGGGCCGTGGTGCCAACTAGTTTAGCTCCACCTGGCCACGCTTCACTTCTCTGCCCCAGTTCTACATATACCCATATTTGGCTCCTTCCGGGGGGTTGTCTTAGCAAAAGAACTGCACACAGCCAAGTCTCGGATTTTACCGCCAACGCTCCGCACTGAGTGACTACTGCGCCACTGCCTCTCTGAGCCCCTGTGCCGCTTACCTTTCTTGGACCTGCGAAGCGAGTTTTTTACCCCGTGGCCGCTTGGCTCCGGACCTCACAATGCTGCTATCCTGCTGACTCACGGCCACACGGACCCACTTGTGGCTGCCGCCGCTGACTGAGGCGCAAGCTGACGCCCTCTTCTCCTGACGATGATGAAGCCCTTGCTCACCCGGATCCCAAGTGCGGTCGGGGGGGGGACTACATCATCATCTATTTGTGTTTCATCGTCACTGCTGTCATCATCACCGGTCTTGGATATGCAGAGGCTGACCACCTAACAACATGCCTCCCATGCCCTCTCAAACCATCTATTACTTTGCCGCCCTACTGCAAGAAGCCAGGGATATTGGCACCCATTTCTTCTCTGCCAAGTAGCGCTGGACTGCCCTCCTCAATTGTTCATCCTCACCTAAGAAGCTTGGTGGTAACCCTTGGATACAAATTGCGCTCCACAAATGGGGAGAAAAAATTGACCTTGTATGTGCCGTTTTAAAAACTCTGTGTATTTTACTGATAGAAAAGCACAAACAGGCTTCAATTAACATTCGGATATGAATTATGCTACAGGAATTTCTTCTGTGGAGCGGTGAAAAAACAAAAGTTTCTTTTTACTGAGTACAATACTGCTGAACAACGCTTAATTAACCCTGGATGTAATTGTAGCAAAAGAATTTAGCAACCACAAACTATAGTTTGTAGCGTGTTTACAATTGCGTGTTTTTCTACGCCACACAACAAGACGATAAAATTGATAATGAACCTTCGCTTGTGAATTATGTAAAGGAAAAATGTATATATTTTGGCGTTGAAAATAACGGTTTGTCTTGGGGTTCAGCACACCCAGCAAAACGACTTAATTATACACCTGGATGTAAAAATTGCGCCAAACAATTGGGCCACCACAAACTAGGTAGCTTTGTAGCGTGTGTACAATTGCACGTGTTTTCTACGCCACACAACAAGACATAAAATGTAATTAACCTTCGCTTGTGAATTATGCCTACAGAAAAATGTATATATTTTGGCGTTGAAATGCGGTTTTCTTTGGTGGTCTCAGCAACACCAGCAAAACACGCTTAATTAACCCCTGGATGTAAATTGCGCAATTAGAATTGAGACAGCCAAAAATGAAGTGGTAATTAGTATTGTAAACAACGCTGTTCTTTAAAAATGAATACAACAGGGGAATCTGGCTTAGATCCATCTTGGATATTGAATGTATCTGTCGCTGCAGTGGAACGCACACATTGGATTCAGATCCAATACCACAAAAAAATCAGAAAATAGAACATCTTAAGAGACAGGTGTCTGAGCCAAGCTGAGGACTCCCCACAAAAATCGCTGTATAAAAATCAGTTTCTTCAGTAAGAGCTATCACAATCAAGCCAGCAGCAAGCACTTCCACTGATCAGTATAGTGAGAGGAGTGTGAGCTCCGCGTCGCGCCCGGAATTATATAGTGCGGTGACGTCACCTGAATCACCGCCGGTCTAGGATGGCTTCATCTCTGCACTTGTCATGTAGTCTTATTGCCTTCTTCCTCCAGAGTGCTTTGCCCCCTGTTAGCGCCATGTGCTCGCAGCCATTTTATCAATCAAAAGCACACTTCGTTCACCCGAAGTCCCCCAACTTCCCACTTCGTTCAGAAACGAGTTTTCCTGAAAATTCTAAACGATGCCACTTCGTTAGAATCGATTCTGCCCATCTCAATTGAGATCGATGACCATTTAAAGTCTATGGGAGAGCAACAACACCTTCATTCTTACACCCAAACAGGCTGGAGAGCTGGAATTAACATCCACAACAGTTCAAATGGATACGTGCTACATCTTAGGCAACACACTTAGGTTATAAAAAGCCACAGAAAAAAAAAAATCATCAGGACAATTCACCTATTCCCTGTCTTGCACCACAGGCATGAGCCTTAAACCTGCATGACCATAAATTAAAAAAGTGCCAGAAGGCAGTATGATTGAACCATCATTTTAACTTGATACCTGGACATTGAATGATCCCTGTCCTGGAACGCAAGCATGAGCCACAAACCTGCCATGACCCCCAGATTATAAAAAGGCTGGAAAAGGGAGTCTTTAAACCACCATTTTTAGTTTCCACTGGACACTTGGACTATACCTGTCCTGGGCCACAGCATGAGCCCCAAACCTGCATGGACCCCAGAATTAAAAAGTGCCGGAAAAAGGAGTATTAAACCACTCTTTTAGTTGAACTGGACATTGACTATACCTGTTCTGTCACCACAGTATGAACATTAAACCTGTCTTGACCACAGATTAAAATAGTGCAAGAAAAAGGAGTCTTTCAACCACCATTTTAAGTTGAACTGTACATTAACTCAACCTGTCTGGACCGCAGTCGATGACATTAAAACTGTCTGACCCTCAAATTACAATAAGTGCGGGAAAGGAGTCTTTGAACCCACCATTTTAGTTGAACTGGACATTGACTATACCTGTCCTGGCAACGCATGAGCCCCAAACCTGAATGACCCCAGATTAAAACAGTGCCGGAAAAAAGGAGTCCTTTCAACCACCATCTTTAGTTTCATGGCATATTACTGTTCCTGTCCTGGGTAGCGCTTGCCCCTCCCATATGAGTGCGGACACAATCAGAGCTATCAACCTGGCAAAATATGGTGTTACGTCCTGTTCCACCAGGTGCCCTTTTTCTTGGCATTTTTTTTTCTCATTTTACTCAACGTGTGGAGGAATTGTCTCTGTCTTTGTTATCTGGTCTGTCAGTGCTCCATACTCCATGTCCTCTGAATAAACCTACATCTGGTTCAGTCTTTCCATGTAACCTTCCCTTGTACAATTCAGAGGAATTTTTTTTACCAGCTATTTTGTACATGCAAGTTTTTTAGTAGTTTAATTCTAGAAAACAATTTTTAAAATAGGATGGAATCCCACCATGTCTTTGTTTCTCTTTTTTAAATTATATTAATAAAATGGGTTGTCTCAATACAGGGATTGATAGCTATGTTAAAGATCTTGCAAAAACCAAGTCATTTTGCAATTATGTGGGGGGGGGGGGGGGCCCCCCAATGGGGGGGGGGGATGATTTGGTCCATTAACTGTGTCCTCTATTCCCATCCCCCTTATCCCGTTTCTGACATGCACCATAGCACCCTTGAAGCCCACTCTTGACAATTGTGAAGAACAAATGTCTGTTCAGAATAACAACATTTTTTTATAATAGGTACCTGTAGTAAAGCTGCATGTACAGCAACAATGCCCAAATTATTCAATGCATGGGGACCCTTGAAGCCTCTTTGGGCAATTGTGAAGAACATATGTCTGTTAGAAAACAAAATTTTTTTTATAATAGGACCTGTAGTATAGCTGCATGTCACAGCAAAATGCCACTGAAATTCAAGCATGAACTGAGCACTTTGGACATTGTCGAAGAACAAATGTCTGTTAGAAACAAACATTTTTTTTATTAACAGGACCTGTAGTATTAGCTGCATGTCACAGCAAAATGCCACCAAAAAATTCAAAGCATACCCTTGAGGCCACTTTGGACAAATTGTGAAGATACAAAATGTTGTTCAGGAAACAACATTTTTTATAATAGGACCTGTAAGTATATGCAGCATGTCACAGCAAAATGCCCCCAAAATTCAAGCATACCTTGAGCCACTTTTGAACAATTGTGAAGAACAAATGTCTGTTAGAAACAACATTTTTTTATAATAGGACCTGTAGTATTGACTGCATTTCAAAGCAGCATGACCCAAAAAATTATAAATATGACTTCTCAGCACTATTAAAAAATGTGATGAGGGAGAAATGCACTTTAAAAGCCACCATTTCTGTTCCAAAGGACCATAATTATAGTTGTATTACAGCAAACATGACCTCAAAAACCATTGACCAATGCGAAAACTTCTAAAGATAAAGTGAGTAAATGGATACGTGTTGTCATGAAAAAACCCTTGCTGTCTTTTACAGTCTCCTCACAGCAAAAACCAGCAAAATGAAAACTTGTTGGGAATAAGAGAATAAAATTTGCAGCCAAGAAAATGATCATTTAACAAAAAAAGTTTTTCAAGCGGACCATTTATGTTTGAAGAGGAATGTGAAGTAGACAACCAACATCATCAGAGATCCATGCCTGATTATTCTTGATGTAAGTCAAACGATCCACATTATCTGTGGAAAGCCGGATGCGTTTGTCTGTAAATGACTCTCCAGCTGTGCTTAAGGTCCGCTCAGATTTGACGCTGGTGCTGGGCAGGACAACACCTCTGTGGCGTGGTGAGCCAGCTGGGACATTCGTCCATTTTTGGATCAAAGAGTCTTCTGACAATGGGGATTTATCAACAGTGGTGGTACGAGAGTTGACATTTGGGCTGCTTCATGTTGGGACGGATGCTGATGATGCTGTTGACATTTGTGGCGTGACTGTTGTGGACGAGGAGGTAAGTTGTCTAGATGCAGGTTGCATTAACCACTGAATGGTCAGATTGGCGGACGCTGTCTCGTTACTTAGATTCTCAGGGCCCTGGACGCAGCGATGAAAGGCCTGACTCGGTCCTGACAAGCTGACGATCCCTGCAGGTGTTGTCGCCAGCAACTGGTAAGGTGCACATTCTCTACGATACATCTATCGCAATGTGCTATCCCACTCCCTTTGCTGGCTTACCAATCCTGCATTTAGCTCATGTTCATGAAATATATATTATTTGAGTAGTATGGAGTAGTTTTGGAAAGTCTCTTATAATATAAAGAGGCAAATCTAAGATATTCTCAAATCCCTCTAATCAAAACAAAATTGATGGATTCAAATTTGAACTGCAAGGTGTCTAATCTACAATATCTGGGTTGGGCAAAAGTCCAAAAATCAACGTATTGTTATGTTTTTGTTAATAAACGGTATTTTTTGCACCTTGCAATTCTCCTGATGGTGATTATAGAACTTGTTGTTTTAAGATATACGTAGATGCTGCATCAATGAACAATGCTGTGTGCCGCAAAAGTCAATAAAAAAACGAAACTGTTATGTTTTGGTATAATTAACGGTAATTTTTTTTGTACATTACAATTCACTGTGGTGAATATAGAATTGCTGTTTTTTAAGATTTACGGTAGACTGCTGCGTCAAATGAACAATGCTGGGTGCGCAAAGTCAAAAACACGTCACTGTTATGTTTTGGGTCTAATAAAAGATATTTTTTGCACCCTTTAAAATTCACACTGTGGTGATATAGAATTGCTGTTTATAAGATTTACAGTAGATGCTGCGTCCAACTGAAACTCAATGCTGGTGTGCAAAAAGTCAAAAAACAATAACTGTTATGTTTGATATAATAAGCGGTATTTTTTGCACCTTTTCAATTCACTCTGTGCGTGAATATAGAAATTGCTGTTTAAGATTTTCGTAGATGCTGCGTCAATGAACAAATGCTGGGTGCGCAAAAAAGTCAACAAACACGTAACTGTATGTTTTGGTATATAAACGGTATATTTTGGCACCTTTCAATTCACCTGTGGTGAATATAGAATTTACTGTTTTAGATTTCGTAGATGCTGCGTGCAATGAACAAGCTGGGTGCGCAAAAAGTCAAAAACACATAACTGTTATGTTTTGGTATAATAAACGATATTTTTTGACCTTTCAATTCACCTGTGGTGAATATAGAATTGCTGTTTTAAGATTTACGTAGATGTGCGTCAATGAACAATGATGGGTGTGCAAAATTTCAAAAAAACACGTAAAAAAAAAAAAAAACTGTTATGTTTTGATTAACAAACGGTATTTTGACCTTTCAATTTCATCTGTTGGTGAATAAGAATTGCTGTTTTAAGATTTAGTAGATGCTGCTGTTAATGAACAAATGTGGGGTGCCGCAAAAGTAAAAAACACGTAACTGTTATGTTTTGGTATTATAAAACGTATATTTTTTGCCCTATCAATTTCACTTTGGGATATATAATTTCATGTTTTAAGAATTACTAATAATCTGCTTCAATTAACAATTTGTTTTTTCAAAATTCAAAAAAACATTACTTTTATTTTTTGATATAATAAACTTTATTATTTTCACTTTCAATACCCATATTTAACAATAATTTCATAAAAAATATTACCTAATAATTTCTACAAATAAACAAATCATTTTTCTCAAAATACCAAAACACCCTAAAATAAAATTAATTTAAAATCCACACAAAAACACCACACCTAATTATAATAATATCTTATTAAAAAACCAAAACAAACATAAACTTTAAAAATTCCAACAATCTCACATCCAATAACATATCCTCATCATCTATTAAAACAAAAAACATCCAATAAAATACCCCCAATTATACAATAAACATCTGTCAAAAAAATACCTAATATAAAATCAAAACAACAACCTAAACTATAATATAAAATAATCCCCCCCCAAATAACAATACTCCTAACACTAAAAAAACAAAAAACCTCAAAAACTAAAAACCCACATTATCAATAACTTATCCCCCACAAACTAACAAAACCACCAACACACCTAACCTATAAAAAATCCAAAAATCTCACCCCTCCAATAAACAAACCTCCTCAAACCTAACCCAATCCCCCCTCCAAACACAAAACACCCTAATACTATAACTTATCAAAAAAAAACTAAAAAAAACCCCAAAAAAACATAAACTATAAAAATAAAAAATCCCCCCTCAAATAACAAAATACTCTCTGTCCCCCAAATGATCCTACCGACTGTGACACAACCAACCACTGACAAACCCTGCTCACTCCACATAGAGACCTACAATGATATGAATACAATCTTCTGCGTCCCCTCCTTAGATGTAAAGTATCTAATGTGCTGCACCCGAAATATGTAACTAAGTGTAATGTAACATATGTGCCCCAGTCTATATATACTACCAACTACAATCACCCACTGTAATATATAGAGACGAAAATAAATCAGTCTCATCCCCCTATGTCGACATGTCCACAAGCACTCCTCTTACTCACAACATCCAGTGCCCATACCACCCTAAATTGCAATATCTTATGTGTCATCAGAAATCATTACAACCAGTGTACACAAGTCCAGACATACCTCATCACACCCTCTTTCTAGATGTGTCCAATTATGTCCACCTCTATGATTGACACACTCTCCACCTCTGTCGACCACGCAAAACAAAACCCCCCCCGCATACTATGTCCTCCGCAGATATCCATGATCTGTGATATATCTAGATGTCTCTAGATATAGTCACTCCACTCACCGCACCCCTCCATCTGTGTGTGTAATGCATGTCACAACGTCACCATGTCCTCTGTCACGCACCACAAGTGACTCTAAGATATAGAGTAATCTATAGTCTCTCTATCCACTGTGTCCTGTGTCCTCTCAATACACACCACCACGATTCAAAGTGTACAATTCGTTGTCTCTCACTACATGCCATCCACCTCACCATAATCCTCCACTACATATAATTGTACCGACCGACCAAGTGACTGAACTCTGTGTGTCTGTTTTGTCATCAATATCCTATTCCCTATCTTGATGCCCATCCCATTACTGTATACTCATTCAGAGTTCTAAGAGATAGTGACTCGTTTTGACACTACCGCCGTTTAGCATATATGACAGGTGATATCTTATCACACCGCCCCATAAATCATAATGAAGTCAAATACCATTCCCTTATTTTTGACCATGTTAGTTGTGATAACATATGATACTCATCGTATATGTGGTAGCAGCATCCATCCACTCAGCACTTCCTCCGTGTAGAGATACGTCCCACACCCCATCCTTACTCCTCCACAAAATTTCTCCTCCCTCTCTCCTCTAAATCCACACCATCATATAACATCCCCAGATGTATAAGTGAGGATAAAGTCCACTCTTAATGTGCTTCAAACCAATAATATATCAGACAGATATACATATGTCATATTTTCCCAATAAACCCCCATACACACAATACCCCCATACAACCCAATACCTGCCACACCCTCTCATAACCACAACTACAACACTACACATGTTCCCTTATGTCCCCCTATAATACTCATACATCACCCGTTAGAGTACAAACATATTAGTCAGGTAGAAGTACTATCCCACACCATATAGTTCACATGATATAATAGAAAAATATGAAATCCTTCTCACTACCAAAATCTCCGCACAACCTTCTGTGAACATGAGTAAGAAAGATGTGATAGAGATAATGTGACAAATGTTCAGCCCATGATTCCTCTCACATAGACACACACTAATGAATATCACCACATAAGTGACTCCTATGTCAATGTCCCTGTCAGTCGCAATATGGCAGTCCTTAATATCACCTCTACACAATCTCACATTATATTATAAGATAAATACACCATCCTCCTGTTGGTTTACCTTACGTCCAATGTCGTCTCCCGCACACAACCAGACGATCAATATCGCCCCCAGTCTAGTTGAGACATATTATGTAATATTAAATCATCCTATCTATCACACACGTGTGTTAAGATGAGCTTATGTATTCTACTGTCCGTCTCTTTCTCGCCACCAATACACCACATAATCTTGTATTACTAAAAGATATCACCTCCACATAGTCCTGTCAATATACAAAATGTGTAATGTAACACACCTAGTCAACTCTAGTATGATATGTATGTGTACCAAATAATTCCTCTGTAGAGAACGCCCACTCTTGAGTCACTAATCTGTATTGTGCCATGTGCCATGACGCCATGTCTGTGACTTTGTCCACGTGGCAACTCTCACAGACTTGCCACATAACTGCTACTGATTACTGAACCACAAATCATAGCGTGATCTCCCCTATTACAGAAAATCACTTAAACTCTCAAGTTTCATGTAACAACAAAATACACATCCTCCTCAGTCCCATATGTGTTGCTTCTCTAGTAGTTGTGTGTCATTTTGTTTTTCGCCTGTCTCCTCTAAATGTGTATTGTCCCATCCCCCTCATTATGTAGGAGAGACCCAGATAAACAGTGTGCAATTATCGCGTAAGGTGTGTAATCTTTACACTCGATGTATGTCTCTTTTGTCATCTCCATTCTCCACGCTCTCTATACTTTATCATACCTAATTCTGCACCTACCATGTGACCTCTACTGTCGACTGAATTACCGTCTCACACTTCCTATCAATGTTATGCCCCACCCCCCAACCCCTGTGTTCCAATGCCCATAGAAGAGTTTACATACTGTAATGTAATTACAGCTCTATATGCAGTGTGAGACCCTCCTCTCAGTGTCTTCTGTTGACCACCCCGATCATATTCTTCCTATATTGCACATTCCATACTCATGACCACTGTATTCTCCGTGTGTTAAGTCAGCAGAGTCCTCTCTATTACTACGTCACACCTGTGACTGTCCTTCAAGACTACACCTCATTCCACTCTTTCCTTGTACTCCTCACCCCAACCAAACTATTATATTCTCCTCAACTTGAACAAGCTCACGATCTGCAAACCACTAGTACTCCCCGTCCATTCCTACCCCATCACTCAAATGATTATGTGCCTATGACTTCCACTCTACTCGTATATATGTGTTCAATCCCCATGTTCTAGTTACACCCTCACTCCATCATCTGATAATATAATACAAGCTCAATAAGAACTATGTCGCCATAGTCTTGTCTCTCTCTTTCCTGTGTCGCCCTGTTGTGTGTCTCAGTACCAGTCACTTAGTCACTCCATAACCAATTGTAAGAGAAAAGGTAGGAGTCTATACGTTGTCACATACCACGTTAATCCAACACCACATGTTACCAAACTTCACTACACGCGCCTCTTCCTGTTGAACGTGTCTTGTTGTGTATTATTCCAGCCCAACCATATATCGACCCATCTATTGCACATGTCCCGTGTGTGGTGTCTCGATAAACCAGTGCCGGATGGTCCCCGCGATGTATCACTTCCCTAACATATGTTCTCATGAGATCAGGGAGTCTAATCTTCCTGTTGCGCATGCACGCACTATCCCCCATCCTTCCTACTCTCTTATCCCCACCCCATCAACTTTATCTTACAACTACCAACCATAAGACCATACACCTCCCCCATTTTACCCAACACAACAACTCCCGCGACTCAACCCAGAGCAACATCACAGACCCCACCCTCATCTCGCGTATGTCCCCCCCTAAGTTACCCCACTCTTGTCATGTGTCGCATCCAACTTCTATATACTCCAGTGTCTCAGAGGAAACCTCGTACTATATTTAGTCACCTCAGTTTATATATATTGTCTCTTCCCCCAACAATCCGCATCCACTCCACTCTCGCTCTCATAAATAAGCTCTAACGTGATGGACCTGCTCCAGAGTGCCTCGTGTGCTTGACTACCAGTCTCGTCTCATGTAAGAAGACACCGTGATGTACCCTCTATCACACCTTACAAACTTCAGAGTCTCCTCAGTGTCCAATAGGTCTCTCTGTTATGGTCTACATTTCAATAAACAACATACTGCTATACTCATGATCTGCTCACTCCCCAAGCCTTGTCACATAAACGCTGCGCGACAGTGTACTATCCTAACCTGTGACAGAACACGCCATCCTTCCTGTCGCCGCACCGTCAGATGCCTCACATAGTCGCTATAGGCGCCCTCCTCAACCATAGCCATAGTGTACTATGTCGCCAAACTTCGAAAATCCACTCCCATAACCCAAGCAATATCCCCTATTAGATTATCAACTTCCCCAAACCTCCCCCTCCATTCCTACATTCCAATACGCGGCCAGCACCACGGCTGAAGATCACAGATGTCATGTGCTCTGCAACTCGAGGATATCTGTTCCCATCGATTCAGCCGTCACTCACCAACGAGACATCCTTCCCCCCCAATACAACAAACAACATCCCTTAAACCACGCATGAGCACACAGAATCTAGTGTTCTCAAGAGACCCACACCAGCACATAGTTAGTGAATAGTTCGACACTCCTCTGTCTCCCATAACAGGAGTGTGAGTCGCTACCTACCTACAATAGATAGATATCGCGCGCTCTACAACTCTCAATATCTCAATGGTAGCTCTATAAGCTTCCATGTGATCAATCTCATAGCGAGAGACCCGCGCCTCCTGAGTGAACGCTACACACTATTGACCTGTCTCAAAACGATCGTGTAAAGTGAGAAAGGTAGAGCGCTCACTGAAAAAGACCTGTGACTGTGTGTGTAACTCTCTCGCATCACACCATAAGCTGTTCTAAGAGTGATGATGCACTAAAGTTCGAGATTGCTCGCGCTCGTATGGAGGAAGTGTGAGAATATCGGATATAAATCAACCGCCGGACTTAAGACATATATCTTTGTCGCAACTCGCTATATGACAGATCAAAAAGGCGCCTCAAAGGTGACCGCGACGCCGTGTTTCAAAGTTCTCGTCACGTAGTATCTTTATCTAAGAGAGTCTTCGCTCGTCACGGTCATGTTGCCTGTCTCTGACGCTTGTTCCAATCTTGTCGCCTGTGTCTGCATTAGTCCACCCAAGCGAGACTCACAGACGTGGCGCCTAGTATATAAATTCGTCTCTCAGGAGATCTATGATCGCGGATCATGCAGACACGCTCACTTACGTCCTCTTGACGATGCTCATTTCTGTACTGTCGCCGAGTACCACCAGCACCCCGGATGGACGACATCTCCTATACACACTATATTCCCTTCGATAGCCACAGGTTCTTCTGCGACCTTCAACGATCATTGGCTAGCCAGGCTTGTTTGCTTGTACTTGGCGGGCCCGTTCTAGCAGCCAGCTACTGTCTGTTGTCCAAGAGTTTGGCAGACCGAATGACCTCTTTATACCACTAAAGACGATCCGCAATAGCGTCTCAAAGCGAATGTCCGCATTAGCCAGGCTTTTGGCCTTGGATAACTGTTGCTTTCGATACTGGTCGGGACACAGTATATGTGGTTCCGCCATGTCGTATGGCCAATGCAGTGCCCATAGAATGTACCAGATGCACACGTACGAGGCATTTCATTCTGCCAGAAAAACCGTTCCTGCCCTGCCTAGCAAACAGCTGATACTGTACTCTATGCACCTATTTTCTAAATTTGAGAGAGCTTGTGTGCATCTGAATATCCTGTGTAATAGTGTTCCACTTATACTCAAGACTCGACGAGATCACTTTATAAGGCATAGTGACTCGCTCACGTGTACACAATATGCACGTGGCTATCCTGCACGTATATTTCTTATGGACGCTCAGCTGGACGCATAGTAGAGTGTGGGCATGGATGACATCATAATTGGGGCCCTATGTCTACTATGGAGAGCCTACAGGGGTGGCGACTCAGAGATACTACTGTGTCAAGCTCCAACTTTGACGGGGGGCCACTATATGGAACAATGCGCAAAGCTCCCATCCTCACTCTCAACATGTCATATCGAACCGCTTTGTGCGTATCATAAGGAATAGAATACAGGATCTCATCTGTTCTATCTTGCTATAGTGTCTCCCCATCTAGGTGGTTCTATAGTGTCTACTAGTGGCCGCCCAAGCAGTAGACTGCACGCGCATGTGTCCGCGTGTTGCATAAAATGAGGATTCTAAAAATTATATAATTAATCAAAGATAGAGAGTCCTGTGGAGTACCGTTCCACACACAGGAGTCAGGAGTCTGGTTGGACGGCTCGTAGCAGATCTGTAGATCTTGCAAGTCTCTCTGGTACGCTGTGAGCCATCGAGTCCCACAATCCCCACAGTGTGTGTGTTGTGTTTTGTGTGTGTGATTTGTAGTTGTGAGTGATAAAGAAACTAAAGTAGTGCAGGCATAAATATTTGTGTCGCCGTGTGCTGTTTACAACTGTGTTTCCTTTTGGGTTGATATAGCACTAGTGTGCGCACACTGATAGGATGAGATATCCTAGCTGGAGCAAGCATCTCGCCTTGCCTGGCCCATGTCATATACTGAACCTTGTCGTCCTAGTAAGTTTTTCAAGAGACGTTCGGGTCTGGGATAGCTCTGCCTGCTGAAGAGAGGCATACTGAGCGTTATGAAGTGTGTGACGCCTCATTCCGTATATCACGTTCGCACCCTGCTTTGTGTGCACAGCCTGGCTGCGTTGATACCTGTGACAGTCGTCAGCTCGGCTCTCTATCAGCTTACTTACCGTCTCATATGTTGACGTGAGAGCCTCACGCTGAATATACAGAGCGCACACATGCTCCATGAGTAGCGCTTGTGGCGAGACGTGGCGCATACTGCCATTATTCCTGAATATGCAGGTACGAAGTGCACATGGCCTGACAAGCAAGCGTGATGCGGGCACAGACAGAGTGCCGGTGGTGATGATTGAGAATGACAGCTCTCTGAGAGTGGAGGACGCGCATCGGTGCAACCTGCCCTCTAATAATGTGGGAGACCTTATACCCTACTAAATGGGGACCTATGCCTGCCTACACAGACTATGGGGGGAACTGTGCATGCCTACACTGACTATGGGGGACCAATGCCTGCTTATACTGATTGTGGGGGAACTATGCCTGCCTATATTGACTATGGGAAAACCTATGCCTGCTCTTCTCATTTTGCATAATAATTAGGAAACACAGTGTAAATTATTCTAAAGAGACAAATTTTCTAGATAATCATTTTTCTTAGAAAAGTTACATGATAACCCCAATCGTTTGAACTCAAATGGGGCCAGTGTGAATGAGATCATGAGGATCATCCTATCTCCATTGACGCTGTGTCTTGTAAGAAGCCAGCTCTGAGATCTCATGGGTTGCCAGATATAGAGACAACTCGCGAGACTGATCTGTCCCTTGTCAGCTATGCAGCACTTTCTAGCGCGCGCGCCGCTCCGCACTCGTCGATGTTTTCTTCAGTGAGTGAATGATCGTTTGGACACTCTGAAACAAACAGGTCCCGCAGCGACGGAGGAGAGACGGACACAGATGGGAATGGAGATCTTTTACTCTAGTAATGTCAAAGAACCACAAGGCGCGCTCTCGTTTCGCACTATGAGGGCGCAGTGTCGCTTCTTCATAGCAGTTGTTGCGTGAATGATGTCGCTACAGAGCCTGTGGCTAAACGTCGTGTGGTACGCGTACTGTCTAGATCTCAAGGAAGCTTTTTGCATCATCTCTTACAGGTGATCGTCAGAGCTGTGTTGCCAAGCAATGTGTCCTGAGAAGGCAGCGGAGGAGGAGGGAGGACTAGGACCGTGATTCCCTAGACCCGATGTAACGACAGAATGTCCCTGCCTTGGTGAAGAGGTTGCGCGCTCGGTGAATTTCGACCAGGCATTGGGTAGGACGGATAGATGAGGAGATCAGTTTTTTGCTAGTGCCCCCTCGATCAGCGGAGAGCTTGGGAAAAATCAAGGTCCAATCTTTCACATGAGTGCTTGTGATGCTCCATATTATCCAAACAGATCTACGCATTAGGCCATCAAAATGAACAACAGTTACGGGTGTGCCCACCCTCCTGGATCCCCGGTACAAAACAAAACTCGCACTTTCCTTCCACCACCAAATAGAGAGTAAAATGCAAGGGAAATGGAGAATTTGCTGATTGATCAACAGGAGACATCTGTTGGTTCTTCTTCACGTTCCCAAAATTTCCCTTTTAACAGTACTCTCAGGACTTGACAGTCTAGTACTTTAGTGAGCGTGCCAATTGAGTTACGTAAGATCAAATTGGCCATAATTAAGCATTCTAAGTTGCTGGAAGCGTAATGAGAGAGAGACATAGAGAGAGACATATAGAGCGAGAGAGAGAGATGTTTCCCACTAGATATACGATGTCAATGCAGAGAGATATATACATCGGCAACACACAGCTAGATCAGCTTGAAGAGGAGTCAGATAGGTGCGACGACTATCAGCGTTTCAAAACCGATTGTTTTTGACTGTGTCTCACTGCCGGGGGGTGCGGGGGGGTGGGGGGACTCCGAATAGAGACTGGTGTCTGGGTATCCAAAGTGGAACACGTAACTGAGCCCGAGCTGTGTTAACAAGAGAGAACCCAGTGAGACTCGTCTAACGCCATAGATGGATGATTGTGCGACATGCTCTGCAGAGGCCTTATTGTAAGTCGCAAGTCGAGTCATATGAAGCTGAGCAGAGACCTTCGTTGCGACACGACTGGAAGGAGTCATGCGTACAGACAGAATGCATCGGCTCTTCGACAGCTAGATGTGGCCTCGTTTGACCTTTCATTCAAGAGATCATGGCGATGTGACGCATCCATGTCCATGATGTTGTGGCCGCCAAACAATGCCGAGGTCAGCCCGATTACGGCCTTGCACCGGACGCTTTACTTGAGCATTATCGTTTGATCAATAGTCAAGAATTGGTCTCAGTATTGAATGCTTACAGCTTTGACTTGAAATGGAGTGATTTCTGTTTATCGTGCGCATTTTTATTCTCTTTTCCTCTTTTAGTGTTCTCTTTTGCTGTGAGGTGGGTGGCAAAAGAGAGCAGAGGTTGTATCATTGAGAGACCACGCGTGATGCTATTGGTTACTTATCTACGCAACTCATTGATGCGTTGTATTAGATGAGGTTTTCGCATTGTCAATGGTTTTGAAGGTCATGTTGCTGTGAGATTACAGCTATAATTATGGTCCTTTTGAAACATAAATGTGGATTCTAAGTGGCATTTCTCCCTCACATATTTTTAATAGTGGCTGAGAAGTCATTTTATAATTTTTTCGGGGTAATGATAGCTGTGAGATACAGCATAATCATGGTCCTTTGGAACAGAAATGTGGCTTCTAAGTGGCATATTTTCTCACTCCAATTTTTATCAGTGGTGAGAAGTCATGTTTATAATTTTTTGGGATCATGTAGCGTGAGGATCAGCAATAATCATGGTCTTTGGACACTGGAAGTTGGGCTTCCTAGGTAGGACTGGTTCTCACGACGCGAACGAGTTTTTGAATAGTGCGCGGAGAAGTCATTTTTTATAATTTTTTGGGTCATGCTGCTTTTGAAATAACGCAATTCTACAGGTCCTATTATAAAAAAATGTGTGTTTCTACAGACATTTGTTCATCACAATTGACCAAAGTGGCTCAAGGGTCATGCTTTGAATTTTTCGGGGCATTTTGCTTGGGAAAATGCAGCAATACTACAGGTCTATTCTAAAAATGTTGTTTCTAATAGGGACATTTGTTCTTTCCACAATTGTCAAAAGTGGGCTCATGGGTCATGCGTTTGAATTTTGGGGGGCATTTTCTGTGACATCGCAGCTATATACAGGGTCCTATTCTAAAAAAATGTTTGTTTCTAACAGATCGATTTGTCTTTGCAGACAATTCGTCGTGCAAGACGACGCAGGACTCAGAAAGGAAGTCATGCTTTGTCTGAGCTGAGATTTTTTAAATGGGAGGCTGATTTCTGCTAGTGCTCCTAGAGTCAGAATTCTTTATTTACTGCAGGTCCTAATTCGCTAAAGTATGTTGTTTCTAACAGAGTATGTTCATTGACAATTGTTCAAGTTCGTAGGGACTCGCCAGATAAGCTGATCATTGCATGGTGCTGTCAGAAAAGGCGAGGATATATGGATTAGTGATGACTGTCTAGAGTCTTATTGTATGTTGACTTAATTGTAGAGATTCGTCTTGAGTGTAATAAGTACTTGTGTTTTAATGCTCTAAGTTCGTATTATATACATGAGTTATCGAAGTTCCCTAAGTATATGTGAGAATTCAATTGCCCGCAGTATTTGGGCAATTGTATACCAGCAACTGAAAAAAAAGAGAGATACTCCAAAGGGATGGCGGATTCCATCCCTATTTTTAAAAATGTGTTTTCTAGAATTAAATACTAAAAACTTGCATGTACAAAATAGCTGGTAAAAAAATTCCCCTGAAAATGTACCAAGGAGGTACAGGAAAGGGCAACCTTCAGATCAACTTGACGTGATTCAGTAGTTGAGGATATTCAGAGGAGGCATGGATGTCATCGGCACAAGCACGGACAGAGAACATAGTACAGAGAGCAATTTCCTCCGCAGATGAGTTCTAAATGTGGCGTGAGCTAAAAGAATGCAGAAGCAAAAGGGTACCTGGGTTGATGGGTGAACAGGCAGTCTCGTCGTTGTAGAACCAATCGAGTAGTTACCAAATGCAGGTCGCAGTTTGTGTCCGTGCCCACTTTATTCTAGACTCCATACGGAGGGACAAGCGGCTACCGCCAGGTCTGTTGATCAGTGGGTTGATATGGAAGTGAGTTAGAGAGTTCTTTCTCATCGCACGAATTTTGCACGCATCTGTCTGCTTCAGCACGACACTGTTTGATGTATCGCTGCTGTCATCAGGGCATAGTTTTAGCTGTCATGTTGTGTGTGATCGTTGTGTAGCGCCACGTCAGTGCCTTTGGGTCTCTCACGTCCTACTCGCACTGATAGTTGATAATAATGGGCTCTGGGTCATCTGTGGTCCAACATGGATCTAGTTCTAGTCAATGTGACTCGATCTCTAGAACGTATCAATGGTGGTATGGCTTGTTGATATCTCGCAGACTCTTCTTTCCATGGTGGCACTTGTGGTTCTTCTGGAGTCTGCTCTGTAGAGCACGGTATTAAGGGAGTTCATATCGGATGGCCCGACAGTGACTAAGCTCGTTAGTATGTCCAGTTTCAAATAAAATGGTGGTGTGAAAGACACGTCCATTGATTTCTAGGCACTTTGTTAAACGCGTGGGCGTCAGGACAAGTTCTAATGGGATATTCTGCGCACGGTACAGGACAGATATAGGTAGTGCTGATTCAACTAAAATGTGCAGTTGAAAGAGAACTCCTTTTTGCGGCAACGGTTATTAGAAAGTGTTAAAGGGGGGGCATGCAGGTTTGGGGTGATTTTGTATCAGCTAGTTCGTAGGGATGGATGTTGCGTTCCAGGACAGCGGTCATTAGATTAAATGTCCAGTGTCATGTCAGAGCTGTAAACATGGGATTGGGCAAATCATACTGCCTTTGTGACACTTTTTAATTTGTGGGTGATGCAGGGACTTAAGCAGTCAATGATGTAAAGTGGCTACAAGACAGGGATAGTGAATGGTCATGAGACGCTAGTGACGCTTGTTTTCTTAGCCACAGACCGCCGTGAACTCTTTATAGGAGGTCAACAACGACCCTGTTTTTTCTGATAGTTGAATACTAAGTGTGTTGTGCCTAATGAATGGGAGCACGCTTATGCCACATCGTGATCCTAGCGCTGGTCGCGATGTTATTTCATCGCCTGTGTCTCCAGCTTGTTTGGTTGTAATACGTTGAAGGTGTTGTTGCTTCTCCGCACTGAGACTGTGATGCTTAATCGCTCATAAAGCGACATGCATTCACTATCTGTAAGAATCTGCATCTTAGATAGAAGTAGCGGTTTCTCGGCTCTAGTAGTCTGACTATCTGCATATAGATCTCTGCCTATAGCAACGCAATCTGCATAGCGCGAACTTAGCACTACATGAGTAATGTCATTGCTATCAGGGCAGGCAATGAGGAAATGGAAGAACCCTGTGAAAGAATAGTATTTCGGCCCCTTAATACCCATTCGCCCATTATAACTATGAAACGCCTCGTAGAGGGTGGTTTCTGCAAATACTAGAGTGAAGAGACATGACTCGAGTAGGTTGTTGAACTATGAAATTCATAAGAGTCATGTATTACATACTATTGGATATAAGATGAAACACAGTTTAAATTAACAGCAATATCACAACCTTGTGTCCCAGTTCATGTACTGTTCTGTTCTATCTTCAAGCAGCCTAGAGCCCAATCAAAAGCAGATTAGTATATTGTCTGCGCGTCTCGATGCTCAGTCTCAAAGAATACGAAAACAGTTGAAGAAATGCACTCAACTAATTGTAGACTCAAGCTTAATAAGACTTCTTAGAGTATAGTTCTACACGTTGCTTAAAACTGGGACGTATCTCCATGTGTCTCCTTTTCGCCTGTATACAGCGCTATAGTGACGGGGCGAGATGACATTTATCATTCTATTACGGAATCCATCAGTTCTATAGAGATAGCGCATAGGATCTACGTTCCTAGCTCCTCTCCATGATTCGAGCACAATACATCAAGTCAGAGTCAGGGAGTGAGGAGGGGAGATAAATTGACATGTCAATTATTTTTGGGACGGCGTATCGTCGCACGGGATGGAGAATGTTTTTCTTTTGCATTAAAGAGAGAGAAGAGGCAGTGATCTGCTAAGACCCACATCGCGTCTTGCACACTCATATGAGAACTACCTCGGTAAATATGTAATTGTGGTGGCGAAACTACTACCCGCTAAATGGTTGATTTGTCTCAATAGCCAGTGAACATTAGCCGTAAGAGGAGCATGAGAGTCTCTTTCGATGCGTAACGATTTTACGAAGAGCTATTATCTCTCTTTGTCAGAAACTGATTTTATATACAAGCTCGGAACTCAGAAATCTCAGACGTTTTATAACATGAGGACATGGGCTCAAGGGAGGTCTTAAAATCTTTAAATAAAAGACATTAAAAGCATTAAAAAGGTTGAGATAATTTTCTGTGCGGTGATATTATGGTACATTATCTGTCAAATTTATCTCTGCTAACATTCTGTTAAAATGTATGGAGAGCTAGTCTAACTTCTAGGTGTGTCTCATCTGATGGCTAGAGCTAGAATGAGAGTCAGATGTCTAGACACTTTATCGATTGTGATGATGCGCTGATGCAGTGCGAGAACAGCATTATGTGTCCAACCAATACTGTCCTATGCGTGTCTCGAAGTGAATATATACTACAGTAAGTTAGCTATGTGATGAAGCAGACTAATGGTAGAATCACTCAGAAGAAAGAAGGTACACACCTAGTAAGTGGTGCTTATAAAAGGTTACCATTACACAGAAATGTCTCGGAGGCGGCCTTGATGTATGGTAATGATAGAGAGAAGTGATTCTTCTTCACGTGAGGTCAGTCTCGACTCAAGAATATTAATATGAGAGATCTTCACTCCCGAAGGCTCGCGCTACTCGCAGCTGACTATCTACTCTGCATAGTGCCAGAAGATCGAGATTGTTTAGTGGGAATGTCACTACCAAGGCGTAGGTCATGATAATGACAGTGTGGATGGGATCAGTCGCTCTTCAGCGAATGGACTCACTAGACGGTAGAATCTATACATAACCTCTCATGCCATTATGCTTTTGGGTTTTCTAATATGTATTATTAATTAATTAGTTAATTATTTTATAATATGTATTGATAGAATTATTGTGGTGTGTTATTTAATTGAGACGATTAGTTTCTGTGTACTACATTAGATATTGTAATTAATCTTATGTTACTGAAAATTGTTTTATGTATATTGTGTTTACAATGACAGATATGTACATAATGTATGAAACATCACGGGCACATGTGAAACACCCACTCCGACTATGACCTACGGCCCAGTTGTCAGCGGAGATCTTGCATGTAGTGAGATCGTTGTCAATGTCTTGTCTACACCAACGTCAGTTGTGTACTCATACTATGCAGACATGGAGAGACTGAAGTGGTATAACATACTTCTGGTGGGCGTGGTTCTTGCAAACTCATCCTCACCTACCCAAGCTTCTGAGAACGAGATGCTATGGAAGAGAAAGGGAGGGTGGACAAGCACCTCGAGGAGACCGACTCGCGCTCTGACGTAGGCAGAATTTCAGGGGACTTCTACATAACATCTGAAGCACCTGGGTCCCCCTTTGGCTGTCAAACCCGGCCGCCACGGTAGCATAATGAAGAGAGAAGTAAGTAAAGGAAATGAGTGACTCAGAGTTAGACTTATGATGGACATAAATGCACCCATTTTTCCAATATGAATACAGTATATGGAATAAGTAGAACTGTTTTGTGTTTGTACCTAACTAGCAAATTGTATGTCACATCATCTGTCCTAGTCTTCTCACGTCTGTCGCTTCGTCTCACACATTCTGTCTGAATGCTCACAATCATAGACACGACGACGACTAAGATTGCCGCGTTATCTCATAAGTGCGCCTCTGAGAGTTGTAGTCCACAATATCCCCGTCAACGATCTGCTGTATCTGGTGTCTACACACCTCACCACTCCTTCTGTAATAATTAAATGACACCATTGCATAGAAGAGAGAAGGAGTAGAAGTGTAACTCTATCCTCAGGGTAAGGTGTTTGCTCTTTTACAAATCAAGGACACCATGTACGCTTGCCACCTAACGAGCGCCAATATAAAAACTACAACACACATATTGGAGACTACATATTGGTCTGACACCAGTCTTAGGTCACATATAGATGTAGCAGTGAAACACGCACTGAATCCAGGTACTTATAGAATGCAAATGTAAACCCTGAACATCGCTAGGGACGCTGAGGGCGAAGTACGTCTATCTGATGTGTCGTTCTCCCCCCCCCCCCCCCCGAATCCCTGCCGGTCTCTCATAGAAGTCGCTTGAAGTGTATTAATGCCCGTTTTCTTCAGCAGAGTTGTCGTTCCTCTAAGCGCTCTACTGATGCGTGATCCGCGCTCCACTCTAACTCATCCATGCAGACTCAATATAGAACATATTACATTCTTAGAATTCGCTCAATTATGTCCTCGATTCTCTGAATGACCTATTTCCACTCTGTACAAGTTCACAGGGGTTGAGAGTGGGTACTAGCCTAAATTAAGCTGCGCTCGAGGAGGTGGAGACCTAGTATCGTAGTGGGTTGGAGTAGGTGGGGAGTAGAACTGACCCCGGAGATTATGACTTGACTAATCTATGGGCTGCTGACCCTCACATTACTCTACCAGGCTAGGTAGACAAGACCCTAGGGATAGGTTGGCTTTGCCATAGCAAATGTGCAAGGCCCCAGGTACTAGATAGGCCTATTTGGTAGGTAGACCCCGCTGGATAAGTTGGTATAGGCGCCCCTGAGCATAGGTTAGGTGGTAGGTAAATAGCCAATGGGTGGTAGGTAAATAGCCCCCAGGGTAGATAAGCAGGCCCAGTTTAGAAAGTAGATGTTAGGCTGATGTCAGTTAGAGTTGAAGTGGCACCCGCAGTTAGGTAGGGTAGGGTGGGGGACTGTAGGTAGGTGGTTGCCCTCTAGTGATGGAGAAGTTGTGAGGTAGTTAGGGGAGAACTACGCGCCATATTAGATAGAGCTGCAAGCTGTTGTAGAGGACCACCCTATTAGGGTAGTATACTGGCAGTTTAGGTCCCCCTTAGTTGTATATCATGCAGTTTAGGGTCCCCTTTAGTAGTATAAAGGCTCTGTTAGTGTCTCCTTTAGAGTAGCTATAGTGGGTGAGTGAGTTAGGGGCACTCCTGGTTAGGTAGTATTCAGGTGAGTTAGGGGCCATCCTTGTAGAAGTATTGTGTGCAGATAGGAGTGCCCTCTTTAGTTTGTAGGTAGCCGCAGGTGCTTGGCACTTTAGTTGTAGTTGCCAGGGACCCCTTTATTAGTTTAGGTAGACCATCTCTCTCAGACAGGCCCCCATTAGTAGATGGTTAGGTAGCCTCAGGGTCACCCTTTAGATGTTAGTGTGCGTCAGGGCCCCCTTTAGAATTTAGGGTTTGCTTCATCGTGGCCGCGCCTTTAGATGGATATGGGTAGGCTCAAGGCCCACTTTGTAGACGTTAGGTGTAGCCTCAGGGCCCCTTTAGAGTTAGGTAGCCTCAGGGCCCCCTTTAGAGTTAGGGATCCTCAGGGCTGCCCCTTTTAAGGGGTAGGTAATTTTGTCAGGCAGCCTTCGCTTTAAGCATTAGGTAATGTCAGGGCCCGCACTTTAGGATTTAAGTCAATGTCAGGACCCCCTCTTGTTTGCGAGTAGGTATGTGTGTCGGGACTCATGCTTTTAGTGATTAGGTTATGATACAGGACTCCCGCTACGTTTATGGTTTTGTATTGGTATTGTATGACTATAGATATTTATATATATATACTATTATAGTTGTATATATTAGTTATTATAACCAGAGATATCTTAGATATTTGTTACTATTCTATTTATCGTATAATGCTTTAAAAATGATACATACTATGAAACCAGCCACTTGTGAATGATGGCTCGCATTCCTGCTCACGGCTGCGCAGCGGCCGGCCTACTGGCACCCCTGCATATGGCGGGCTTCGGTGAGTGTAGATGTCACCGCGTCCGACCTATGTTCACTAGTACGAGGGCATTGTACCTGGCAGGCTAGGATCCATAACGCCTTCTAGCTCTGCCGTGGGTAGTTTGCGGAAAGCGCTGCGGTAGTGGTGCTGCGTGCCGTGGCCGCCTTAAGACTTGGCAGCGCCGTAGCACTCAATGAGTCGAGGTGACACGCGTAGTCCACTGATTCCCTGGCGGCACCCGGTCTGTGAATGCGCCTTCGTGATGCAGGGCATTCAGGCACGAGTGACGAGACGGATGCCGCTGTCCTGTGGCGACCAAGGGTAGTCGCTGGAACTTGCTCGGAGAGGGGCGGCAGGGAAGCTCGGGGCCAGATCTGCGGGCCAGACCGAAGTGCCTGTGTTCGGCGAAGGGCTGCGAGGTCCGCCGGGCGGCACACTGTGCGTGAGGAATAAGGGTGCCTGCCTATAGCAGCGGCCCCTGTTTGGCATGGACCCCGTACAAGGTACCGGTGTACCCCCTAGTACGGCGTGCATGTGCGGCACCAGTAGGTTTTCTTGCCAGGTTTACACCTATGATGAGCCAAATTATATGAACCGCAGTGACGGCTTATGAAGTTTCAATAAATACTGCGCGCATTCTACACTGCTCTAAAAGCTATTCAGAAAATGGCCTGTCTGCGCCATGATAACAAAACTTGTCACCCTAATTATCTAAACACTATTTATACCATTATCAATTTTTTTTTTATCTCTGGACTTACATTTTAGCTAATGACTTTATTTAAGTTTCTTGAAAAGTTGAGTTTTAATATAGACCAGATAAGAAAGACAAACGCGAGTCACATTGTGCGTTGCTAAAGATTCTTTCAGATTCAAAATTTTCCTTCCATCACCAATTTGGATTATAGTTGCCAATAAACTAAAAGCAACAGATTGCATAATGACAGCAGCATACCCAAGAACAAGACTTTTCAGATGTGCAGGGTGTGTACTCAAATACACTTTATGAGGATGGCTGTATGAAGTGACCAATTGTGTGTATAAAAAGCGATCTTGCGCCACCAAAGCACTTACATATGTCCATTCTACAGCAAAATTTGTCTCAGTGTCCACTTTCTGCTAATTCATATGTTTTGGGCCAAACATTGGTGCAATTGTGCAGCAATATGGTGCGACAACGCCTCGGCATCAACAATCTCTTGGCTGGTGCAGAACACGGCATCAAGTTTAGGTGTACAACGCGCTATGACAGGTTATATGGCGACTTCAGCATCACAGAAAACTGGCGCTGCCCATTCATAATGTCGACCTATAGTTTTGTTGTCTTTAAGTTACGGTATTCAAAAAGCTAAAGACTAAGTAAATAATATCTGCTGGTTATATTCTTGGCGGCTTTAAAGGGTATGTCCTACTCATTACAAGGGATGTTTATTATGCTAGATAGATCTTGCAAAAACAAAGTCACTTTTCAATATATGTCCCATTACAGGTCCTACCTATTCCTAGCTTTCCCATCTTGTATGGGCTGCATCAGCTCCTCAGATTGCTATAGCTACAACCTGCTCATCTCTCCTGATAGGCTGCCAGCATGGTTGCTATAGCTACAGACCTGGCTTAAACTACAGCCTAGTAGAAGCCAGTAAAACAACCCTGAATTCGAAATGAAGATCAAAGGAAGAAATCAGACTCAGAGACGCGTGTGAATCAATGCTAGTGAGGACAGTAATTTTAAAGACCAATTTTACAAATAAGCTGTGATAGTGTCAGGATATGAATACCCCATTAGTAAGAAGATTCCAGGGAACACTGACTTGGCCAGGTGTCTAGGTTGAATAGATCATTAAAGCTGCTTAAAATAGCATCATAATGCCTAGGACATGCTGTTGTTGGTTACCTTCATAGAGTTCAGTGGCCAGACCTATACGACGCTGTGCGGCCCACCATGACTTATGAGTACTCACCTCACAGTGGGCCCACCATGACAGTGCCAGCCTTACATGGCCCATTCATGACAGTGCCTTGCCACTGAGTAGGCACACGCTATGTGAACAGTGCCATCAGTAGGAATGTGCCGTCAAAAGTTGCATATATTTTTTTTATGTTACAAGACTAGAGACAATGCCTATATGTGTCTGATTCCCTAGACGGGTTACCAGAAAAGGCAGGTTGTGCACCCCTGGTCTAAATAGTAAGAATTACCATCCAAGCATGGTGACAGCCAAATAACAATTGTTATAGGGCCGATGGCGCTGGTGGAGGTTCCAATGATAGTGGAGAGCAGCGTATGTATGCCCTTTTCCTCTCCCTATGTCAACTCGCAGTCCTGCATGCAATAAATGCAAAGATTCAATGTTTGTGGTTCTACCCATGTGTGATATATCCGCGTTTACAGATGACAATTGGTTAGAGCCATAGTTTAATGATTGCTGAGTGGAAAAATTTTATCTGATCTGTTGTGATCTTTGATCCATAATTCCGCTATAAATTTTCTCCAAGTTGAGTTTAATGATGGGACAAATTGTATTGACTAATTTTTTATAACAGTGAGCAAGTGAGAGTCTGCGGTGTTTAACCAAACTGTAAGTGGAAGGCATAGCAGTCGACAGCAGTTACGATTTGTCATTCATTGCAAACCTTTAGGAACAGCGCATGGTAGGTGTAGGTTACAGTTGCCATGTAGTCTTTAGCTGTTCAGAATTGGGTCTAGCGTGTAATATTGAATATCCTGTCCACGTGGATTGTCACCCAGGTATGATGTTGAGCTGCGGGGAGCCGCATGCTCTATGTTATCGTTTTCTCTATAACAGCAGCAGGGAGCTTGTAGATGTTATCTGTGTATTATGTCTACTGCACGAACAATGGATAATTATGTTACAGCACAGAGCGTTCGTTAATGGCCTCTTGTATGAAATACATTTGTTTTTAATAATATCTCCGGGCAAAGTCTATACATATAATTTTACCGAGGGCCATTAGTCCTTGGTACTAGATTTACAAGTTAGATGGGAGGTGGCATCTATTCATCATACTAAAAGTTTTGTATGTGCACACGCTAGGAACGGCACAATTCTCGTTCATTCCGAATGACGACGACAGCATATTAGAGTATACAAAAAGACATACAGTCCATGAGTGATGGAATGGAATTGATTTTCATGATAACTATTTGATTTGCGTAGAGCCGCGTTTTGTCAGAATCATTCCATTTCTGCTAGTTATCATAGGAAGGTGCACATCGTATAACAGATGACTGAGCTTTTTAATGAAAGGGTAACTATTACATCTTTTCTCAGTTCGCTTTTAAATAGTCCAGGTCAGGTACACCGTATAGCTTCATAGTGTGATACAGAGTTATTAATGACTGTAATGACAATTTGATTTCCTGTTGATCTCTTGTATTGTGTTTAGCGACGAATATCCAAAGGTTTGATATGATAATAAAATGTTTATACACTGCAATAGAATATTTTCGCTAGTGTCTATCCTTTTTATTTGCTTCGTTAAAATGGGCACAAACTTATATCACTGAAAAATGACCCTCATATTTTTACTACAAGGTATCCCACAAAGTAGATAAATCGCAGCTACACAAGTCGACATCTATAGCGAGTCTATGAGAATGTATGAGAATGAGGAGTTGAGGCCCGCAACATCGTTGTGGAGAGTTCTTCCATTCCCTTTCAGGAGAGAGTCGAATATGATGCCGAGCAGCACTTACTCTCAGATCTTTAGTTTGAAATGTCCCATGAAAGTGAATGGGTGAGGTGGAGTCTGTGCAAGCTCGGCTGATCTTTATTTATATAATGATCGATGGTCAGCTCATGCTATTAGATGGACAGATGCAGCCGGCCCTGTGCAGTGGATTTTACTTTGATGGAAACACCCCTTTATATTGTTACAGAGTTTCAAACCCTGCTCTCTTTTTCCATTAGTCATAGTACAATTTTCTGTCTTTCTACAGCCGAACGGGGGAGGGATATAGAATTTTTCTGTAATAGATTTAAAGGGGTTTTTCTCACTTTACCATTTCCATGAGTGCAGCTGGGCAGCTTTCCATCCACTCATGTCTGTAGGCCCTGTGCGGCAGTAATATAATTTAATAGCTTCTCTATAAACTAGGCTGATGAACATTACCAAAGACGTAAGAGTCTAGGGGATTTTAGAGGTTTTTCAGTAAATACCGCATGTTAGCAACAAGTGCGCTCAAGTGAGTGAGTTAAACTATATGGTAATCTTTAAACAAATGAGCGCAAATCCTGTATGAAGAGATAAATATGATGTGCGTGAATGGATTATGTTGTGCTCTTGCTCAGTGGTGGAATATTACACTGTAAACACTTCCCAATGCAGCAAAGTTTTGTGCATACATTTTATTTGTTCCATCCTGCTTGTGTGTGTGTGTCAAAATTAGTCTTTGAGACAAAATGAGTTGTATTTTTTATGTTGCGGCTATTTATTTAATGTATCCACTAAAAAAATATTTGTGGGGTTGGGAAGAAAGAAAAAAGGAATCGGAATAATAGTATATCACTTTGTTTGTTTTGGTAGTGGTGCGTGGCGTGAGGGGTTCATTTTTACAGAGTTCAACTTTGCTGATTACATGACATGTTAATCGTTGGGATCACATTGTCGTCGGTGCCATTCTGGCAATACTAAGTGTATATGCTCTCTAGGATTTCGCGTCTTACAGTTTTACACGCCTTTTATTTACTTAGAGTACTGAGTCATATCTGTCATACGGGTACACCACCGATACACTGAATGACTGCGAGGAGAGTGGACATGCCGAGCCAGTAAGCAAAACATATACACCACCAAAGTTGTAGCTCTTTTTAAATGGAGAGTAGTTCTTGATTTCTTGTTAACTTATTATTATTGTAGTTGGGGCACTTTTTTTTTATTTTTTATTATTTTTTTGTAGAGGGCATATCCACATTGATGATGGGGTTGAGTTGCTATACACATCCAGGCTTTGGAAGAGGAATGGTGCTAGGTTTGAAAGCTATATTTTGCGTAAATTGCATGACATATGTCTTAATCTAATAAGAGCACATTTACTATAAGGGACCAATCTTTAGATACAGTGACATTGGAGTATGACATGGTAAACATTTATTAAGAGTGCACATCTTTCAATAAATTTGGTGAATATCTGTAAGACAGCTGTTTGCATAGAAACTGGATAATCTATAACTATGACTTTTTTCTATTAATTTTCCTGGCCAGGTTTTATAGTGTAATTTAAAGTATGAAAATGTCAATTGGCCCCTCTTCTCTCTAAGCCCAGTACATATCTTATCGTCTATCTATCCTATATATTATCCTATCTATTATTCTATTCCGTCTCTATCTTTCTATCTATATAGTGATCTTGGAATATAAATTGGGAAAGTCAGGTGAAAATTAAAGGGGTCTATCCTATTTGGTATAATGGCTCAGAAAGAGTACTATATTAAACACTTGTAATTAATACTGTAAGTGAGGGTCTATTCTCTATTTGACTGAAATTATTGATATCATTGATGCTAAATTTTACGAGTGTCGACATTCTGTTTTTTGAAGCTTGCACTTATATATGTATAAATATATTGTATATTATAGGTTCTATATATATATATATATTCTATACTATGACTTATACATATATCTAAGTATATAATATTTTATATATTAATATGATATACATATATAGATGAGTGTTGCAGCAGAAATGTCAAGGATGACAGAAAATATTTATGCGAGTGAGGTTTACTAAGAAACAAATTTCTGACAGCTTACAACAGCAAACATGCGGGATAAATAAATACTAAATAAGATTGTGAGCATAGTGTATTGAATGATGATACTTCCATTGGATTGAGTGGAATTGTTTCTCATATCCTGTAACACCAGCTCGAAAAGTGGCGCTGTTGAAATTTTATGATTAATGCATTGCCTCCTTTAAGCAAAGCTATATCTCTACCATTCGCTGCAGAAGACATCGTGACCTTCTCACTAGCAACAATTCGGTTTCTTCGTCCCTCTTGCGTCTAGAAAAAGTAGTTCTGTCTGACCCCTGCTGTGGCGATAGCGAACAGAAGAAACGATTTACTTAGGAATGGACTATGATCCTATAACCATTAACGATACACGCTGACCCTCATGTATAGTAATTGATTGCATATGGCACTATATTGCACACAGTGGTTGATATTATCATACATACTATGCTATACAATTATTTTCTATGTAATCTCTATGTAGACTCAAATAAGTATATTCTATTGATTCAATTTCCTTGGTAGGATGATATTGTAAATGTGAAAGCTGCATTTGTGCAAGTAAGGAAGCATATTAGCAAGGTTTCAAGAACATTGAACAACTTCTCGTTCTGATGGACCCCTATAATGGAGGGGGGGGTGGGGGGGAAAAAAAATAAAAAATTCACAAATAGGTTACATCCATAGCAAACAGTATAGGTTTCATTATATTTGTGTGTGTGTCATTTTCTGTTGGACAATCTGAATTTTGGCAGAAAAATTTAAAACAGGACTTATAAACCCTGCGTATTAGAAATAACTCTAATGGATCCGGAGCATTGCATGGATGAGGGGATTCATTGATGAAGACGGGAATGTAGAGGGTTTGCGGCGTAGATAACATGAGGGACTATGGGTGTGGTAGCAGGCTTTAGCGAGGGATTCTGACAAAATTGTAGTGGTGAGGGTTTTAAAATGGTTTATATCAGGATATGTGAGCCATTGTCCTGATATGGGGGCCAAAGAGGGACTGCCATTTATTGGCCAGAAAAAGCATAATTAGATAGGAGCCAATAATTAGGGGCAGTTCACATCTGTTTCACATCACGTTTGGCTTGTACATGGCAAAAAAACCCTGTGTTCATTACATTTATGCTGAAGGGATCCAAGGAGTTGCTTATGGTTTTCCTCAATGCATCCTGTGGTTTCAGTTGGACAATCTAAGAGATGTCCTATTTTCTGATTTCTAAGGTTTCATTCATTGGCGACACAGAATCCTAAAAGACATCTCAAGTCTGGCCAACTTATCTCATTCATTTCTTCTTCTATTGGAATGTTACCCAGGTGGCTTCCAGACAGGAGGGTACAATTAGTGTCCATAAATCCAAAAAAACTCCTAGATACAAAGTCCAATGAGGAATATAACACATACAAAAGTTAGCATATCCCATTAATAGACCATTTACTCTAAAACATAACTGATTTAATCAATATTTTATAAAAAGAACGACCATAGATTATTAAAATATTACAACAAAAAACAGGAATATAAGAGGCTATAGAGAAATGCCAAGAGTATATAAGGACGAATAAGATTACGATATAAACTGTCACTATCGGGACACCTTAAATCGTGCCTCAGCCGAGAACCCGCCCCAAAAAGGGCAACTCCGACGCAGTTGCTTATACCTCTGTATTCCCTAATTATCCATTAGTAAATTCTATGTGTTAGAAGACATACGTGCATAAGGGTAATAGGTGCTGTATAACACAACAGTACGCATCCATAGTAAGACAATGAGAAATAAGCTGGATGATTATATAACAAAACAATGTCAGTGTAAGATCTCGACAAGCCAATGAGATGTCCTCTGTTCTAAGGTTTCATCATTGGGACACAGAATCCTAAAGATCAGCTCAAGTTTGCTGGCCAAATTATTTCATTAGTTTTCTTCATTCAGATTGGCTGTAGTTACCCAGAGAGGCTTCGAGACGGATGGGAACAGATTAGTGTCGACCAATATACTGTGCTATCCTGTTTTGCATATTGGTAGTGGCGATTTCTTGTCTGCATGTTTGGATTGTCTTGAGTGCTTAATGTTTTTACTAGTCTTTCTGTATATGTTATTTCCATTGTGGGTCCTTAATTTACTACGAAAATGAATTCATGGAAATTAAAACTGTGGGCATTTGTAGCTCTATAAGGATGATTACTGAAGAGAATTGGGTTTCATTTAAGGGGGGGGCATGCGAAAGTAAGTCACTATCCTGAATTTCAGGATTTAATTATAATATGGCTTATTCCCATTGTACGCTTCATAGGTATTGAAGCTGGTAGGTATGGAGATTTGAGTGTGGTGGTTGTCAAGGTTACAGTAAAGCAGCGCGAGCAAATGTTGCTTGTGTGTATTATTCAGGTGTTCACTCATCATGACGCTTGTGCTCTGAAAAAAGATTCTAGTGATTTATGAATAAATGATAAAGGTCTGTGACCATTCCCTTTGCAATGTACAATGTTGTGTCATGTGTATTCACTGGAAGGTTGAAGAGTGGGGGGTTAGGCAAGACACTTAATTAGAATCCCGTATCTGTAAAAGCAACACAAGACATGTTCTCTTTTTTTAAGATTAAGCTGGATGCATTGGTAATTTCTATATATGACTTTATGGCTCATTATGCTAAATGTACTATCCTGTAAATGAGTGCACTGATTAGGAAATCATGGCTGCTTTTTACAGTGAAACTGCGCCAATTCATGTACCTATTGTTTGCTGACCTCTGTCACTCATGTACATGAATTGTTATGCAGACTCATAACACTCTACTGACTGGCAAGTGAGACAAGGGCCGTACGGTATGATATGAGAAAATTCTCTAATCCTGTGATTAAACCTGTTTTAGTAACGACAATGCGAGCACTCCGAATGCTCACCATATGATTGTACGCATCTAGCATTTGACGCAAACAATAATTCAGAGTTACGTATTACAATAAATTAAGTGTGTTTGATATTGTTTTCGTTGTACACTGGTGATATAAGAATATTTTATCTACTGCTAGTTACTCAATTTACTCTTTCTCTTGGTTACTGACCAGAGCTCATTGCTGCTCTCTCTTATCTGAGTGACTACAACTGCCATATCATCATGAGTGAGTCCCTTTGTCCTACCAAGTCTTGATCTATCTGTATAAAGATCAGAAAACTGAATGTATACCTAGAAATTAATGTAGCTTTTATTCTAAACTCTCCTGCTGTATCTTACTGCGTAACAGGAATGCTCGCTAAGAATAGCAAGGCTAACATGGCACCCTCAGGCCTGACCAGAAAATGGAGCCTGAAGCTAGATGTGGCCGTCATTCAGAGTGATTAACAGCGACGTTTAAAGAATGATGCTTTAACCCATTACCACTTTTGTGGTGTGAATTGTTTCGTTGCTTTAGAGAGTATGAGTTACCAAGCGTAAAGTGAGGGTGTCTATGATACCAGGTAATGCTTAGAAAAAATTATATTAAATTAGCTCTCATGAAGGATGGTACAGAGCTGTCTCTCTTGGATGAGGTAGCTTCCTCTTGAATGGGCTTTCTCATCTCACAAGATTTGCTTTCATCGGGATGGAGAATGTCTAAATTCGAGAGTCTTTTTTGTCTAAATCCATTGGTCACAATAGAGTTTTTAATTTACGTCATGTGATTGGTAATACTTTATGTACTCTCGAGCTACATCAAATGTGGTAATTCTATTATGGTTGTGCTGAATTGCCTGACCATAATGTCTGTTTTTCTGATTAGAGCAGAGAGACGAATATAGAGGCAGGGAGTGATGTCACATCCATAGAGGTCTGAGCTCCGTAGTATAACATCAATATCTCTAACACAGATTACAGATAAGCCATTATTTTTCAGCTATAGCAGCAGATGTACCTTGTGTTTACTGAGTAGAAATAGCATCTTCGATATGTCATTGTAAACTGAGCCTCAGGGGGGGCTGAAGATGACTCAGTTATGATAATCACTGCCGTAGAGAATCCACCCACAGCCTGGAGAGACAGAGTGAGTGTAACATGCTTTGTGACTCAGTGAAACAAGCCCAGTGAGGAAACCCCTTTAATCAAGTCTAGCCCCTTAAAGAGTTGCAAACATGGCTTAGCTAAAATCTTTAGTTTCGTTTTTAAGACGTTATATTTCATGAGTTGGACTTTGACATAACAGGGATAGGTCAATTATCATATGTGGTGTTAAAGAGACACCATTTTGTATAGGGAGGTAATCAGTTTACCAATATGCTGATAACTCAACATTACCAGATGAAATGATTACTAGATTACCGCATGTAAATTCTATGTAATTGCTGCCTACAAATTTTTATTACACATGACAATAAAGCGTAAGTATCCACACCTAGTTTGATCGATGGCTACTAGTTGAATGATATTTTCAACTCTTCTCAGTATTCACCTGTGTGTTTATCAGCTCTGGTCAAGAGTTTACATTTGCGTCAGAGTATTATGTGCGGCAAGCAGATGACATGGAAAGCGATGGGACTGCGCCAGATATCTGGCATCTTTCAGCTCAAGATAACTGGTTGCAGCCCCATTTCATGCATGTTTAAATCTCCGCATACGCCACTCTCAGGCATATTACAGGAGTGGCTACAGGGGTGCACTTAAACCTAGCGATAGCCACATATTTATAGCTTTGCTATGGCTATTAGGCGCGATTACTGTGGTCTTCGGGTATACCTAACTTGTGAATACGTGCGTGTATGAGCCTAATGCCTGAGAAGTGATTGCTTCAATCTAATGGAATGGTGGCCTATTTGTCATAAAGAAAGCCGAATTAGATGCGACTGATTTTGATTGATCAAATGTTAGTGAAGGTTTATTTAATCAGGCGGCATTCTTTTCTCATTTATTATGCGCATTAATGTGGCTTGTTTTCTTATTACGACACGCAATGTTGATGAATGAAAACCCCACTGACTAGCAAGGACATCTGGTGGTATTCCTTAGACATAATGTGTGAATATAGACTCTGACGAAAAGCGGAACTTACTTTATATGTCGAAATTGTTCTCTTGGCCAAGTGTTTACCTGCAGGCCCTTTAAACTGGCCACAATGGTACGGATGCCATTTCTCAATGAACAATTGGTTTACAGGTTGTCAATCACCCACTAAGCGCACTGGCAGTTTATCATTCCCCCCTACTAGCTGCAATAATGAGCAAAAATATTTTCTTTGCTGCGTGATGCATGATCTAAATGTTATGTGGGCATAAACAGGTGGTACTTTCGGTTGGCAGCACATCTGACTATATAAACAGGAAATATGTGCTGATATAATGCAAAATCTTAGGGATTTAAAGGGGTTGTCTCACTACAAGGATTAATTTTTATGTTAAAAACTTGCAAAAACAAGTTGCTTTGCTATATGCTGTCATTAATACAAGTGTCTTACCCTATTCACCTAGATTTGACTCTTCTTATCGATGAGGTCGCATCTAGACCTCGATCTCAGGTCACTATAGCTACAGACCTGCTTCATCGTCCACTCACATGATAGGCTGCCAGCACTGGTTGCTGTAGCTACAGACCTGTTCAATCTCTCATGATAGGCTGCCAGTGCTGGTCGCTATAGCTACAGATCTGGCTTCTACTGCATTCTGTAGAAGACAGTAAACAACCCCTTTAATGACACCAGTGCAATCCTCCCCATGCAGTGTGCAATAAGGCCTTTTAAATGAGCAACAAATGGCCTGTTATAATCCCATGTGGCATTTATTCCCTGATACTCAGACATGTAAAAGTGGCCTTTAGACTTCATACATGGGGCTGTTATAAGCTATAAAATGTACAGAGCTGATATATGGTTCCCATAGAAGTTTATGAAACTATTTTGTCGGGTTTGCTGTGCCTTTGTATCAAACCACAGGCATTTATAATCCCACAACAGAATAGCCTCATCATGTTTTTATACATGTAAAAAATAAGGGCCGCCTTTATTGCAGCTGCACCAAGTAGAGAATACAAACAAATGGACCGGCACATGGCTCCTGTAGAGTGTAGAAGACTACCCTTCAGCTTCTCGGTAAAGAGAGGATTGTGGGTATTTTGTGTATATGTGTCATAGGTCTCAGTAGTGATTGGTGAGTATAATGGTTGCGGATGCAAGCTGGACGATATCTCTGTCCCCTCCTAGTACCTGACTTTTTTCACTATGTGCACTTTGTCGAGATTTATCAGCCTGCATCTGTTTCCTCTTCTCCAGTATATTAGTTGTATTTTATTTTTTACAAGGCTTCCCCTTTCCTCACTGAGTATTACATAGTTCACTTTAGGTATCCAGCTGCTTTATTTTTAGCCGTATTAAAACATGTTATACTTTTTTTTTCTGCATTCATACTCTCCTCTTTTACCTCCTCCTCCGTTGTGTTGTTGGCAGAGAGATGAATGCTGGAATAAAAAGTTTTAACATGTTTTAATACGGCTAAAAATAAAAGCAGCTGGATACCTAAAGTGAACTATGTAATTCGCAGTGTGAGAAAGGGAAGCCTTGTAAAAAATAAAATACAACTAATATACTGGAGAAGAGGAAACAGATGCAGGCTGATAAATTCGACATGTGCACATGGGAAAAAGCAGGACTAGGAGGGAGAGATATCGTCCAGCTGCTTCCGCTGTATACTCACCAATCACTACTGAGACCTATGACACATATACACAAAATACCCACAATCCTCTCTTTACCGAGAAGTCGGAGGGAGTCCTCACACTCTACCAAGGAGCCATGTGCCTCCATTTGTTTGGTATTCTCTACTTGGTGCAGCTGCAATATGGCGGCTAATGGTATAACATGATGAGGCTATTCTGTTGTGGGATTATAAATGCCTGTGGTTTGATACAAAGGCACAGCAAACCCGACAAAATAGTTTCATAAACTTCTATGGGAACCATATTTCAGCTCTGTACATTTTATAGCTTATAACAGCCCCATGTATGAAGTCTAAAGGCCACTTTTACATGTCTGAGTATCAGGGAATAAATGCCACATGGGATTATAACAGGCCATTTGTTGCTCATTTAAAAGGCCTTATTGCACACTGCATGGGGAGGATTGCACTGGTGTCATTAAAGGGTTTGTTTACTGTCTTCTAATAGATTTGCAGAGATGGCCAGATTGTAGCTATAGCGACCAGCACCTGGACAGCTATCATGAGTGATTGAACTGGTCTGTAGCTAACAGCAACCTGTGTGGCAAGGCCTATCAGAGAGATTGAAGTCTGGTCTGTAGCTATAGTGACCTGCAGGAGCTGATGCAGACCCTTATAAGAGGGTAAATCTAGGTGAATGGTAGGACAAAGTTAATGGACACATATTGCAAAGCAACTTGTTTTTGCAAGTTTTTAACATAAAAATTAATCCTTGTAGTGAGACAACCCCTTTAAATCCCTAAGATTTTGCATTATATTCCACAGCACATTATTTCTGTTTTATTATATAGTCAGATGTGCTGCCAACCAAAGGACACGTTTATGCCCTCATACATGATCAGATCCGCTGGCAAAGAAATATTTGCTCATTTTGCAGCTAGTTGGGGAGTCGAATATGACTTGCCAGTGCTTGGGTGATTGAACATGTAAACCAATGTTCATTCGTGACCATTGGCCAGTGTAAAGGGCCTGAAACCCTTGGCCAAGAGAACAATTCACATATAAAGTTAAGTTCAGCTTTGCGTCAGAGTCTATATCACACATTATGTCCAAGGAATACCACCAGATTCCATTGTAGTCAGTGGGGTTCATTAGGCACCATTGGTGTCTGTAATGTGAAGGAACAAGCCAAATTTAATGCGCATAATAATGGAATAGAATGCGCCTGATTTATAAACCTGCTCTACAGTGAGTAATAAATCAGGCGCATTCTAGCGCTCGGGCAACATTTCTGGCTTAGGTATACCACTTTGAAAGTGGTATACCCGTTCCAGCAGTAATGCGCCTAATATGCCATAGCAAAGCTATAAATATGTGGCTTCGCTACGGTTTAAGTGCACCCCGCCTCCTGTAATATGCCTGAGAGTGGCGTGCGGGAGATTTAAAAATGTATGAATGGGGCTGCACCTGATATCGGGCTGAAAAGATGCCAGATATCTGGCGCAGCCGCGTTCATGCATGCTGCCCATAATCTCTGACGCAAATGTAAACCTGACCTTAGAGCTGATTACACACAGGTGTAAATACTGAGAAAGTTGATTATATCATTCAACTAGTAGGGCACGATCAAACTAGGTGTGGTTTTCCTTTATTGTCTTGTATAAAAATGTGTAGGCAGTAATATACATAGATTTAGATGGGTAAATGGTAACATTCTTGGTATATGTTGGTTATCAGATATGTAAATGAGTTATCCTCCAAAATGGTGTCTCTTTAACACCACTTATTAGAATTAACCTACCTGTTAGTCAAGTCCAACTCATGAAATAGGCTTAAACATAACTAAAGATTTTAGCTAAGCCATGTTTGAAACCTCTTTAAGGGGCTAGACTTGATTTAAAGGGGTTTTCTCACTGGGCTGTTTCACTGAGTCACAAGCAGTTTTACACTCACTCTGGCTCTTCAGGCTGTGGGTGGTTCTTTAGCAGTGATTAGCATACTTGACTTCTAGCTGAGCCATTTACAATGACAAGTGCAGAAGATGCTATTTCTTCAGTAAACACAAGGTACATCTGCTGAAAACTGAAAATAATGGCTTATCTGTAATCTTGTTAGAGAAAATTAGTTTACTAGGGAGCTCAGCCTCTATGGGGTGACATCACTCCCTGCTCTAAGCTCTCTGCTCTAATCAGAAAACAGAGTTATGGTCAGGCAACCAGGCAACCATAGAAACCTATGTGTACTCAGAGTACATAAAAGGTCTCTTATCTCATGACTAAAGTAAAATCTATTGACCAATGGATTTAGAAAAAGTCTTCATTTAACAGTCCCTTCCCGATGAAAGCTAATCTTTGTAGTGAGAAAGCCCATTCAAGAGGAAGCTACCTCCAAGAGAGACAGCTCTGTACCTTCTGCATGAGAGCTAATTTACATATAATTTTTCCCAAAGCATTACCTGGTATATAAGACTCCCTACGTTAGCTTGGTACTCTCTAAAAGGAGAAACAATTCCCCCAGAATGGTGGTAATGGGTTAAAGCAGTTCTTTTATCGTGCTGTTTCACAGAGCCACATCTAGCTTCAGGCTCCCATTTCCTGGTCAGGCTGAGGGTGCCATGTTAGCCTTGCTATTCTTAGCTATTCCTGTTACAGTAAGATGACTGCAGGAGATTTAGAATAAAAGCTTATCATTAATTTAGGTATACAAGTTTCTGTGTTAGAGATAAGACTTGGTAGGAAGGGACTCACCTTGGATGGAGATGGCAGTTGTAGCAATCAGATAAGAGAGAGCAGCAAGAGGTGGTCAGTAACCAAGAGAAAGAGTAAATTGTGTAACTAGCAGTAGATAAAATATTCTTTATCTCGTGAACAAAACAAAATCAAAACATTAATGTATTTAATACATGTTGAAAGCTAATCATTGTGGTGAGATGCTGAAGGGGTTAAAAAGGTTACACAGGATTAGAAAATCATCACCACAGCTGTCTATAGGTTGTGTCTGGCATAACAATTCATGTAAAGTGAAGAGGTCAGCAAAGCAATGGACAGATGTGGCGCTGTTTTGGAAGAAAGCAGCCATGATTTCCTAATCAGTGCACTCTTTTTAACAGGATAGTACATTTTAGCATAAGGGCATAAAGTATATGGTAGAAATATCCAATGCACCAGCTTAATCTTAAAAAAGGGAAATGTCTTGTGTTGCCTTTTACTAGATACGGGATTCTATTGTGTCTGCCTAACCCCCCACCTAATCCAGTGAATACACATGACACAACATTGTACATTGCAAAGGGAATGGTCACAGCCTTTATTCATTTTTTTCATAAATCACAGAATCTTTTCAGCACAAGCGTCATGAGGTGAACACAGAAAATACAACAAGAACAATGAAACTCTTTACGTTGTATCCTTGACAACCAACCACATCAATTCCCAGTACCACCAGCTTCAAACCTATGAAGCTACAATGGGATAGCCAGATTATAATAAATCCTGTAATTCAAGGATATGAATTACTTTCCACCCCCTTAAAGAAACCCAATTCTCTCAGTAAATCCTATATAGAGCTACAAATGACCTCCACAGTTTTAATTTACCATGAATTCATTTTCGTAGTATCAAGGACCCAACAATGGAACATAACTTATACAAAACAGAAGAAACATTAAGAAATCAGGACATCCAGACATGCAGACAAAAATCCCACTAAACAAATGCAAAACAGGATACACAGTATATGGTGACACTAATTGTACCCCTCCTGTCTGGAAGCCTCCTGGGTAACACCCAATAGAAGAAGAAACTAATGAGATAAGTTGGCCAGACTTGAGATGTCTTTAGGATTCTGTGTCGCCAATGATGAAACCTTAGAACAGAGGACATCTCATTGCTTTGGAGATCATTACATGAATTGTTTGTTATATATTTATCAGCTTATTTCATTGTATATATGGTATTGTGTTGGTTATAGACCCATTACCGTTATGCTGTATGTCTTGCTAACATTAATTACTAAGGGATATTCAGGGGCATACAGAGGACAGTACTGCGGGGTTGCCCTTTTTGGGGCGGGTTCTCTGCTGAGGCATAGGATTAGGTGTCCCGATAGGGACAGTTTAGGTATTTCGTATTATATACTCCTTGGGCATTTCTCTATACCTCTTATATTCTGTTTTTTGGTTGTAATATTTTAATAATCTATGGTGTTTTTTATAATAATATTATTAAAAGTTATGTTTTAGAGGAATGGTCTATTAGGGATTTGTAATTTTGTATGTGTTATATTCCTCATTGGTTTTGTATCTAGGAGTTTTTTTGGATTTATTGACACTAATTGTACCCCTCCTGTCTGGAAGCCACCTGGGTAACATCCAATAGAAGAAGAAATGAATGAGATAAGTTGGCCAGACTTGAGATGTCTTTAGGATTCTGTGTCGCCAATGATGAAACCTTAGAAATAGAATAGAGGACATCTCATTGATTTGTCCAACTGAACCAGCAGATGCATTGAGGAAACACCAGCAAGCAACTCCTTGGATTCCCTTCTGCTAAATGTATGAACATCAGGGTTTTTGCCAGTGTACAAGCTAAACGTGATGTGAAACAGATGTGAACTGCCCCTAAGATTAATGGCTCCTATCTACTTATGTTTTTTTTCTGGCCATAAGATGGCAGTCCTCTTTGGCCCCCATATCAGGATATGGCTCTCATATCCTGATATAAACCATTTTAAAACCCTCACCACTACAATTTTGTCAGATCCCTAGCTAAAGCCTGCTACCCCCATGTCCTCATGTTATCACCCAATACCCTCTACTTTCCCGGTCTCATCATGAATCCCCTCATCCATGCAATGCTCCGTGCTCACATTAGAGTTATTTCTAATGCAGGGTTATTAAGTCCTGTTTTATATTTCTGCCAAATTCAGATTGTTCCAACAGAAAATGAAGTTAAAATATAATGAACCTATACTGTTGCTATGGATGAACCAGTTTGTGATTTCTCATTAAAGGGGTCATCAGACGAGAAGTTGTTCATTGTTCTTACCTGTGCTATATGCTTCCTTTCTTGCACATATGCAGCCTTTCACATTTACAATATCATCCTACCAAGGAAATTGAATCATTAGAATATATTATTTGAGGTCTACATAGAGATTACATAGAAAATAATGTGTAGCATAGTATGTATGATAATATCACCACTGTGTGCAATATAGTGCCGAGCAATCAATTACAGATATGAGGGTCTGCGTGTACTTATGGTAGGTCATAGTCATTCTAATAAGCGTTTCTTGTTGCGGATGCACAGCAGGGGTCACTGTTTACTTTTCTGTGCAAGGGCAAGACAAATTGTGTGTTTAGGCAGATGTCTTCTGCAGCAAGGAGAGATATTAGTTTGTTAAAGGAGGCAATGCATTAATCATAAAATTTCAACAGCGCCATTTGCTGGTTGTTACAGGATATAGAAACAATTCCACTAATCCAAGGAAGGATATTCATTCAGTACATATGCACCAATCTTTATTTTATTTATTATACCATGTTTGCTGGTTGTAAGCTGTCAGAAATTGTTTCTTAGTAAACCTCACTCGCATAAATATTTCTGTCTCCTTGACATTTCTGCTGCACTCTCATCTATATATGATATATCATATTATATATATATATATATATTAAAATATATATATATATATATACAGTATATATATATATATACATATATTAGTGCAGCTCAAAAAACAGAATGTCACTGAAAAGATCATTGATATCAATAATTTAAGTCAAATAGAGAATAGACTCATTACAGTATGAATTACAAGGTTTAATATAATACATTTCTGAGCCTTATAACAAATAGGAGAACCCCTTTAATTTTCAATGATTTTCCAATTTTTCAAGATGCACTAGTATAGATAGATAGATAGATAGATAGATAGATAAATAGATAGATAGACAGATAGATATGACGGGCTTAGAGAGAGGAGAGGGGCCAATTGACAATTTTACTTTAAATTACACTAGAAACCTGGCAGAAATTATAGTAAAGTCATAGTATAGATTTCAGTTTCTGGCAAACAGTCTGTCTTACAGATGCACCAAATTTATTGAAAGATGTGCACCTCTTAATAAATGTTTACCATCTTACTCCAATGTACTTAGCTAAAGATTGGTCTTTAGTAAATTGCTCCATAGTAGATTAAGACATTTGTATGAATTTATGAAAAATATAGCTTTCAAAACTAGCACCATTCCTCTCCAAAGCCTGGATGTTGTATAGCAGCTCAACCCCATTCATATGAAGGAGTTGCCCTACAAAAAAAATAATAATAATAATAATAAAAAGTGCCAACTACAATAATAATAATTAAAAAATAAATACTTCCATTTAAAAGAGCTACAACTTTGGTGGTGTATTTGTTTGCTTCTGGCCGGCATGTCACTCCTGCAGTCATTCAGTGGTATCGGTGGTGTACCGTTGAGATAACTCAGAAAATAAAAGGCGTGTAAAACGTAAGAAAAATTATATAACTTAGGTATTGCCAGAATGGCACCAACAGGATAAAGTTAACATGTCATGTAAGCAGCAAAGTGAACTCTCTAAAAATGAACCCCCTCACCCACCACCCAAAAAAATAGGTATAATTCGGTTCCTTTTTTTTTTTATTCCACCCCACAAATATTTTTTTAGTGGTACATTAAATAAATACCACTAAAAATACAACTCATTTTGCTAAAGATAATTTTGATCCTGAGAAGCAGGGATGGAAAAAATAAAATGTTGCAAAAATTTGCTGCATTGGGAAGTGTTTACAGTAATATTCACCACTGACAGAGCTCACTCCACGCAGACTAATTATCTCTAACAGGATTTGCTTTTGTTTAAAGATTAGCAATTGTTTTCACTCCTTGGAGCACTTGTTGTAACTGTATTTACTGAAAAATAAATCCCCTACTCTTACGTCTTTGTAATGTCTCAGCTAGTTATAGAGAAGTTAAATATATTACTGCTACAGCCTGACGAGACAGAGTGGATGGAAAGCTGCCTGTGACTCAGTGAAATGGTATAGTGAGAAAACCCCTTTAAATCTATTTACAGAAAAATTCTTTATCCCCCCGTTGGCGGCTGTAGAAAGACAGAATATTGTCTATGACTATGTGAAAAGAAGCAGGGGATTTGAAACTCTGTAACAATATTAAAGGGGTGTTTCCACAAAGTAAAATCCACTGCACAGGGCGGCTGTCAGCTAGTTGCGAGCCGACTGTTCATGAGAATAAGGAGAGCAGTGCTTGCAGCCATCCTCCCCATTCACTTTTATGGGAGTTCAAATAAAGCTGAGTATGTGTGCTCGGCTATATTCGGAACTCCCATGAAAGGGAATGGAGAGAACATCCACAAGTGCGGCCCTCCTTATTCTCATACATTCTCATGCTCGCTAAATGTCGACTTGTGTAGTGGATTTTACTTTGTGGGATCCCTCGAAGTAAAAATATGAGGACATTTTTCAGTATATAAGTTTGTGCCCATTTTAAGAAGAAATGAAAAGGATAGACACTAATAAATATTCTGTATTAAACATTTTTTACAATCATAATTTGGATATTGCAAATAAGATCTACAAGGAAATCAAATGTCATTAGTCATTAATAAGCTTTACACTTTGATACTATACGGTGTACTTGACCTGGACTATGTTGAAAAGATGGTAATTTACCTTTCATTAAAAAGCATCAGCATTGTTATAGAGTGCACACTAGGATATGGAATATTCTGACAAGCTCTACAATCAAATATTATCATGAAAATCTATTCCATTCCATCTCTGGACTGTTATGTTTGTATAAATAATGTCTCGTCATTCGGAATGATGAATTGCCGTTCCTAAGGTCATACATAACTTTTAGTATGATGAATAGATGCATTAACTGTGAATAGTCCAAGGACAATGCCCTCGTAAAATATATGTATAGATTTTGCCCAGATTTAAGGTGTTCAAGGCCTTTTGGCGCTCTGTGCTGTAACATAATATCCAGGTGCAGTAGAATAATACACAGATCACATCTATGACAGCTGCTGCTAATGTACAAACTGCGGCTGCCCAAAGCAACCAATCAGCGTGGCAGGATATTCTAGATACAGTACCCTATTCTGAACTCTAAGAGATTTGCACTGGAATAACCTAGCGCTGTTCATAAAAGGTTGCAATGAATGTTTAGTATTCTGTGCTGTAGCCTTCCTTACAGTTTGGTTTAACCCCAGAACACAAACTTTTAAATTAAAAAATGTGATTTTATTCATGGAGATTTTGGAATTATGGATCAATGCAACAGTCAGATAAATTTTTCCACTCAGCAATCTTAACATGGTCCAACATTGTCATCTGTTAATGGATAATCACAATGGGAAACACAATCATTGATCTTTGCATTTATTGCATGCAGGACTGGATTATAGGGAGAGGAAAAGGGCATACATCCTGCAGTCTCCACTATCAAGGAACCTCCACCAACCTCCCTAGAACAATTGTTATTTGGGCACTCTTGGATGGTATTATTTAGACCAGGGGTGCACAACAGTGCCTTTCTGTGTAACCCTCAGGGATCAGGACACATATAGGCTTTGTCTCTGTCTTGAAACTTAAAAAAATAATATGCATCTTTTGACGGGCACATTCCACTGATGGCACTGTTTTGGTGTGCACAGTGTGGCTGGCACTGTCATGATGGGCCATGTAAGGCTGGTACTGTCATGGTGGGCACTGTGTGCCTGGTAGTATTATGGTGGGCACTCTTGGCTAGCACTGTTATGGTAAGCACTGTATGTCTGGCATTATGAGGCTATTTTAAGCAACTTTAATGAATATTCCTAGTACATGGCCAGCAGTGTTCCCTGGATTTCTTCCTTAAAGGGGTATTCATTTCTGACACTATCAGCTTATTTAAAATTGGTCTTTAAAATTATGTCTCACTACATTGATTCATCTCACCTCAGTCCTGTTTTCTTGGTTTCATTTGGAATTCAGGGGTGTGTTTACTGGCTTCTACTAGGCTGCAGTAGAAGCCAGGTCTGTAGCTATAGCAACCAGCATTGGCAGCCTATCAGGAGGAAAAGAACAGGTCTGTAGCTTAGCGACCTAAGGAGCTGATGCAGCCCATACAAGAGGGGATATCTAGGAATAGGTAGGACACTGTTAATGGACATATATTGCAAAGTGACTTGTTTTTGCAAGATCTTTAACATAAAAAGCAATCCTTGTAGTGAGACAACCCCTTTAAGCCAATGAATAACCAGCAGATATTATTTTACTTAGTTTTGCTTTTTGAATACCGTAATATGACAACAAAACTATAGGCGACATGTATGAATGGGGCTGCGCCAGTTTTCTGGGATGCTTTGCGGCCATAAACCTGTCATAGCGCTGTTGTACACCTAAACTTGCCGTGTTCTGCACCAGCCATGAGATTGTTGAATGCCGAGGCGTGTCGCACCAGAATCGCACAATTGCACCAATGTTTGGCCCAAAACATATGAATTTGCAGAAAGTGGTACAGCTGAGACAAATTTTGCTGTAGAATGGGACATATGTAAGTGCTTTGAGATACTTTTATACATATTGGTACCTTCTACACTCCTCTAAAGTGATTTGTAGCATACCTGCATCTGAAAAGTTGTTCTGGTATGTCTGTGTCATTAGTGCAATATGTTGCTTGTAGTTATTGGCACTATAATCCAAATTGGTGATGGATGGAATTTTGAAATCTGGAAAGAATCTTTTAGACCAAGTGACTCATTTGTTTCTTCCTGGTCTATTTAAAACTCAACTTTTCAAGAAACTTTAAATATATCTTTAGCTAAATGTATAGTCAGGAGATAAAAAAAAAAATAGATAAATGGTATAAATAGTGTTTAGATATTTAGGGTGACATGTTTGTACTTGGCGCAGACAGGCCAGTTCTGAATAGCTTTAGAGCAGTGTAGAATGCGCCAGTATGTATGAACCTGTCCTACTGCGGTTCATATATTTGGCTCATCATAGGTGTAATCCTGGCAAGAAGCCTATCTGTGCCGCACAGGGCCGCCGTACAGGGGGTACAGCCGGTACTCTTGTACGGGGTCCAGTGGAATAAGGGGGCCCGCTGCAAGCAGGCACCCTTATTCCTCAAGACAGTGTGCCGCCCGGCGGCGCAGCCGCCGAACCAGGCTCGGACTGGCCCGCAGTCTGGGCCCCGAGCTCCTGCGGGCCCACGAGGAAGTGCCGCCACTTCCCGGGGCCCGGACGCGGCATCCGGTCTCTGCACACCCGGGCCCTGCATCCCGAGCGCTCAGAGACCGGGCCCGGGAATCGGGGACTAATGTCCTCGGCTCTTGGGGCTGCACGGTTTCAGCGGAGCAGAGCACCACTAGCGCTGCGCTCCGCTAATCTCCCTGGCAGGCTGAAGGCGTTAGGCCTTTAGCCTGCCAGGTGCAAGCCCCTACTAGTGACATAGGCGGCGCGGTGACATCACATCACCGCGCCGCCTATGCAGGGTGCCAGTAGCCGGCGGGGAGCAGCCGGGAGCAGGAGCGAGGCTCAGGTAAGTGGCTGTTTTTTTTTGTTTTTTTTATATATATATATATATATATATATATATATATATATATATTAATATATATATATATATAATATATATACCTAATCCTAAAGGGGTCCTGACATTAACCTAATCCTAAAAGGGGGCCCTGACTCTACCTAATCCTAAAGGGGGTCCTGACATTACCTAATCCTAACGGGGGACCTGAAATTACCTAATCCTAAAGGGTGACCTGAGTCGACCTAACCCTAAAGGGGGCCCTGAGGCCACCTAACTCTAAAGGGGGCCCTGAGGCCACCTAACTCTAAAGGGGGCCCTGAGGCTACCTAACTCTAAAGGGGACTTGAGGCTACCTAACTCTAAAGGGGGCCCTGAGGCTACCTAACTCTAAAGGGGGCCCTGATGCTACCTAACTCTAAAGGCGACCCTGAGGCTACCTAACTCTAAAGGGGGCCCTGACGCTACCTAAACAAAAAGGGGGGCCCTGGCTACCTACAAACTAAAGGGGGCCCTGGCTGCCTACAAACTAAAGGGGACTCTACCTGCACACTAGCTAAAGGAGGCCCCGAACTACCTGTATACTACCTAAAGGAGGCCCCTAACTACCTGTATACTACCTAAAGGAGACCCCTAACTGCCTGTATACTACCTAAAGGGGGACCCTAACTGCATGTATACTAACTAAAGGGGGACCCTAACTGCCAGTATACTACCTAAAGGGGGTCCCTAACTGCTTGCAGCCTATATAAAGGGGGCCCTAACTACCTACAGCTTACCTAACTGGGGGCAACCACCTACCTACAGCCTACCTAACTGGGGTCCACCAACCTAACTGTAGCCTATCTACTTTCCTAACTGGGGCCTGCTTATCTACCTGGGGGCTATTTACCTACCACCCATGGCTATTTACCTACCACCAACCTACCTGGGGCCGGCCTACCAACTTATCCAGCGGGGTCTACCTACCTAAATAGGGCCTATCTAGTTACCTGGGGCCTTGCACATTTGCCAACCTACCTAGGGTCTTGTCTACCTACCTGGTAATGTAATTGTGAGGGGAGAAGCCCATAGTTGTAGCATAATCTCCAGGGGTCAGTTCTCTCCCCACCCTCCAACCCCTTAAGATACTAGGCCTCTAAGTTATGGCTTGTACCCACTCTCCAACCCCTGGGAACTTTGTACAGAGGTGGAAATATGTAAAGAGATGCTGGAAAATTGAGAATTCTAAGATATTTGTGTCTAATTTCTGCAGGGTTGAGTTGTGGCTGGGACAAGTCATCATGGCGGTGTGGAACGGATGCTGAAGAAAAGGGAATAAGAACGACTCGTGAGAGAAGAGAACGACTCATCAGATAGGACGTCTTCGGCGAGTCCCTGGATGTC
>JAODAL010023880.1:0-61752 GCA_025379985.1 Phyllomedusa bahiana | reverse complement strand
TGCTACGTTTACTGTTACGAGTACACCTATGGGCTGACATTGTTTTATCTGGTCTCTGTGGTCTGCCACCTACTTGACTTTTCATTGTTATGGGCAGGGCCATCGCTAGGCCCTTCTATCCGGGCTTGTGCCCCATATAAATCAGTGACTGCCACAAACCAGGTCCGCACTTACTGATGGGCCCCCGGATACCAGTGAGTTTTTTCAACTGTATGCACCTGTTGGTTTTCGGCCCTGCTGTCAACTCCCAGTCGCCACATGAGAAAGCATCGCAGGAGGCGTGACGTAGATATTTCACCACTCTGTGTGCACCTCTCTCTCTACTAGGCCTTGTTTGTTGCTGCAATTAGTGTCCTGGCATAGGCGGCGTGATGATGTTACGCTGCCTATGCCAGGACACATGCTCCCAGCACGCTGGTCGGAAGGGGACTGGGGAGAGGTCTTATTTTTTTCTTAATGGGGGTTTTTATACCATTGTACCCAACCTACTGGGGATGCTTATACACCAAAACTACTGAGAGGACCTATATACCTATTGAGGGAGCCTATTTACCTACCTATTTAAGAGGCCTATATAGCTACCTACTGAAGGGACCAATAAACCCATTATGGGGGTCTAAATATCTACCCACTAAGGGAGCCTATATACCTACCTACTTACTGTGGTGACCTCTATACCTACCTACTAACTATGAGGGCCTATACACCTACATCCCTACTCTGTGGGCCTCTGGAAAATACCCCAACTCCAGAATCTACCTGTCTACTGGGGGTTATATACCTACCTACCAAGGGTACCTACTGTATGTACCTACACAGGGGGCCTGTATACCTACCTACTTACTGTGGGAGCCTATAGTGATAGTAATGGAAAGGTGTCAATCAGATACCTTCTTTACTAACACTGGAATAAGATAGTAAAAAAAAAACATAAACAACAAAAACACTTTATTTAAATAAACACTACCCAACACCATCACTTGTTGACCATTTTATTATTTTGTCACTAAGTAAAATTGATGGGTGAAGCTTGAGAATTAAATAATAAACATTTTCACCATTCATCATTATTAAAAATTCTCCACCATTTTTGTTTTAGGTGCTACCTTAGTGATCCATAGTGTACAGCTCATCTCCAAGGCATACGAACAGGGACGAGAGCTCCTCAGTCTTGCAGCACATGCACAGACATCACCTCTCCTCTTATGCAGCTACTTTCCTTGCTTAGTAATCACACACACACACTTACTGCTGGATGAATGTTTTACCCCAGGTGCTGTCATTCTACTCCTGTCCTCTGTACTCTTCCGTAATAAGTCAAACGGTGCAAATAAATAAAAAGAAAAAAGAAAACACAATCAGGTATATACACTGAGACAAAAAAATCTATATGTTTGGCTCCTGCAGGGATTTAAACCTAGGAACCCTAAGTTGGAAGGCAAAAGCTCTAACCACTCTGTTTTGTTACAGTTAATTAGTTAAAAGTATCCACCCACGTGTGCGGACTGTCCGAGATTCCAGCTACTCCTCTCTACCTTTTAAAGGACTTATGCACTTGTAGGACTCGGTTTTCCACTATTAATAAGTATCCTTCCCATTTTCTATTTATAAAGAAGTTTGTTGTATGTTTTAAACTATTTACATACGGTGATTAAATACTATAATATATTCGGCTTTGTCTATTGCCTATTTTCAAAAGCTCTAACCAGTCAGGTACATTGTAACTATTCACAGCTCTTTACATGAAAAGACCTTTGTTTGACTAGAGTGAGCACACTGTGGGGAAAGGCATGGTGATGTCAGCCTGCTGTGTCACATAATAAGCAATTCAAATAAATCACACACTTTTGAGCACAGTGAAAGCGGAAGCTGGATAAAGCAGGTATGAAACTCCTTTAAAGAAATGGATTCAACGCTTGTCCAATATAGTCTAACCAATCTGGTGTAGTCGAAAGTGAAAACCTGCAGAAAATAGAAACAATAAAAAAAGAAAACATGAAAGTTTATCGCTCCAGAGGGAGTTTGTGCAGATAGGGAAAAGGATAGGGAGTTGCTGGAAAAGTATGTGTTAAAAATGTTTCTGTGGCAAATTCCACGGAGACGAGTCTTGGCCGTGTATAGATGTAACGGAAGAATAAAAGGAAAAGAACGACTCCGATCAGAGAAGAATTTAGTTGTGAGTCATTGGCTGTAACTGCACTGTAATCACTTATAAGGTCTGCTGAGCCAGTGTACAACTAGTAATCACTATGCGGTTGTCACATGTGGTCTTGGTCTGGTAGCATTATTTGGTGTTTATGTAGTAGTATCATTGGTATGGATGGTCTTAATATTGTGGGATTTATTTTAGTAACACTATGATGGTAATACATATGGTATATTTGCTGCATGTATATGTGTATTATTTGGTAACTGTATGACTATTATTAAGAGGTATTACACTATCATACATAGGTAAGAGCGTTAGAGAAAGCAAATTAGTCAGCGCTGATTTACAATATACCATATACTGCTGAGGGGATGGACAGGATCTATGTAAAAAAAAAAAAAAAAATGAGTGTCAGGAACATTATTTTTTTTATCCGAAAAAACATATGCCTCAGTTCACGATGTGGTGTGAAAAATGCTGTGTGAACCCAGTCCTACTGAGCATAGTGTAACACAGTGGGCCCAGCCCCCCGGATGTTTTAGGACCCTAGGGACGTCCCTGCTTATGTGGACTGTTCTAAGATGTGGTCTGTAATTATGTGGGACATCTGTGGGCTGTCACTGTTATGTGGACTCGTATATGAGGACATCAGAAAAACATTCTATTGAAAACCATGGGAGTCCTTCCCATACCATTATTCATGCTCTACCACAGTTTATAGTAGGGACTGCGCGTAGGTGGTGTCTTATTGGCACTCCCATAAACTGAAACAGTCTAGAGTCCAGTGACCGCATACGTTACACCACTGTAGCCAGTGCTTGGCATTGTTCATCTTCGGATTTTGTGCAACTGCTCAACCATGTAAAGCTATTTCATGTGCTGATGTCTGTAGTATATGATAGAGGAAAGGCAGTAGTTATAAGCCATGCGCTTCAGCTCTCAGTTCCCTCTCCAAGAGTTTACATGGTCTACTGCTTCCTTTTATTATTGTGAAGCTGCAAAGTCTAGAAAGAACACAGTTGACTGGAGCAGATCTACCAGCCCAGAAATGTAATAAACTGGGTGGGAAAGCGAGCATCTTATGACAGCTCCACGTTTCAAGTCCTTGAGCTCTTCTGTACGGCCCACACTCCTACTAATGTTGTCTATGGATATAACGTGACTGTGTGATTGATTTTATGTACTTTTTATTTTTTTTGTCTGAACTAAATAATGTAGAGTTTGTCCACATACGGATTGCTAGCTAGCAGCTGTGTCTTATCTTGTACTGAATACACTACAAATTTGACCTGTTTTTCACATGTATGGTGATATAAAAAATTTTCCAGGGTAAGGAACTATGGGGGCAGGGCTGTTTTTGGGAGGACAGGGGAGCAGCCGCCCGGGGCCCCCCACTCCCCTTTAAAAGGGAACCCTGTCACAAGGTTTACGCCCCTGGCTGAGGAAAAGCACAAGCAGTGTAAACCCTGCTGTTCCAGCACTGTGTCTCTCTTTTCTGTAAATGCGGGAGTTTTAGAGCATTTACCCCCAAATCTTTATGACATGTGTTACCCACCCCCAAAGGCTACCCCCAAACCACGACGTTATTCAAGGTTTCTCCCTTTTAAAGTAACGGGGTTTTCATTGGGTGGGCGGAGCTACCTCCGAGGGGCGGGGTTTTTAAAAAAAAACTAAACACCGGGGGACTCTTCAAAGGGGACTCTTCGGGGCTAAAAAAACTGCAGTTTGAGCATTAAATAAACAAAAAACTAAGCATCTCCCGGGGGAATAGGGACACAGCCGGGGAAAAAAAGGGGTTTCTGAACTACCTTGTTTGCCCTCACCCGGGGGGGGAAAAAAAATAGTGACAGTTCTTTTTAAGAGGTGGCGGATATCATCCGGTCTCATATTGCCCATTGACTTTAAAAGTAACTTAGGGCGAGATGTCAGAAAATTGGCGGTGCTATGTCAGTTTTTAGGCGCATTAAATGTAAAAAAATGCGCCAAAAATCCGACCCTATAAAAAAATCTGGTGTCAGTATAGCTTGCTAGTAAAACATAATGCCCTAAAAATGATGGCGGCCCCTCCAAAACAAAATGCACCTTTTGAGGCGCATAGCACATAAATTTAAAAGTGTATATGTTTAAAAGGGCATTTCACAAGTATGTGTTAGGGGCATTAAAGTATGTGTTAGAAATTTCATAAACTTGTAATGATAAGCTATCCCCTCCAGCGGATGTGCCTCGATGGGGGGCTTTACAACCTTCTAATGATTATTTTGGTGCGCAAATTTGCGCTAATCTCAGCAAAAACATTTCATTGTAAGTATGAAATGCCCTTTTGAGGACATCCGCACGGGGCACTAGTTACATTACAAGCATATGAAATGTGTCTAATCATACTTTAATGCCCTAAAAATACACACACCAACAATAGGCCACGGCCACTTTTTTTAGGGCATTACAATGTTCAGCCCCAGCTATAATGCACCTATTTTTTGGACGACATTTCTTTAAAAATCCAAAATATGCTCAAAAGCTTTTTTGTGCAATTTTAGACCAAAAAACTGGCTTTGGCGTGTGGGAAGTGTCCCCCTTTTTGGTATGTTCCAACGGCTTAATGCGGGAGTAATTACGCCCCGATTACGCCGTGTGGGGGCGGGGGCGGGAGCGGGGGAGAAGCAGGGGACGGCACTTCCCAGCCCATGACTTTCATGCAGCGGGCGTATACGCCGGGTAATTCACATGCCTTATCCCCCCCGGGGCGGTTTCGCCGGGGGGGGAGGGGAGCGTAATCCATATTCTCTTTTGAGAACTGTAAAACCCAATAAAATGGGCCGTTTTCGCCCGCAATTGGCGCACTTCGGCGGTATTAGGGACGAAAATAGGGGCCCATTTTAAGCCGTGGAATAGCCTTTAATTTAAAATCACTATAACCCCCGGGTGTTGGGGAATTAACACTCCCCTCTGTTTAATAAGGCCATGTAGATTTGCAGTGCACCTGGGGGTTTTTCAAACGGCTTTTTTTGGATCTAAAAATCGCTCTAAAATGCAATCGGACCCAAAAACACACCCAACCAGGTGTGTTTTGGGGATGTTTTTTGGCTGCACGATCGTCCCTAAGTTTTAACGGGATGCCCTTTTTTCCTTTTGGATCAAGAATTAATTTAATTTCTTTAAGGGATCAAAAGACACAAAAAAAAACAAAAAACATGCAGGATGATCACTCTTTAATTTTCGTGGGTTTTAATGAAACAATGAAAAATACACCACATTTTTTAGTTGGTGGAGTCCTTTAGGTCCAAAAACCTGGCCCAAGCAGCATCTATAAACATGAAAACACGGGTTCAACAGCCATGTAACATTCCCCAAGGGTGCTTTTCCGCGTCAAAGTCATCGTGAAAAACATACCCTAAGGGCGAATGCACACGGAATGGATTTGTTACAGAAATTTTACGCAAAAAATCTGCAACTAAAAATTTGTAACAAATTGTGCAGATTTTACTCCACTCAAGTCAATGGGGAAAATCCACATTAAATCCATGAAAGAAAATAACATGCTGCAGACTTAAGAATCCACACTGCAGGTCATTTTCTGTGTAGAAAATTTCCACCACATGGACATGTGATTTGTGAAATTCCATCCACATGGCTGATACTGTAATCCGTTACAGGTTTTCTGTGCATAAATATGCCTGGAAAATCCACAACAAATCCCTCCAGTGTGCATTTGTTTTATATTTTTATTTATATAAAACTCAAGTTTGTACAGTAAAGGGTTTCGAGGAAATTTCCAAAACTGCGCAAAATTGCACTCCCCCATTGTAACCATGGTTTTTGAAAATTTTACATTAACATAATCCACTCTATCCAGCGGGAACAGGGGGAAATTTTTTCAAACAGCAATTTTCGTGCAGAATTGCTGCAGATTTTCCTTTGTGAATAATCCAGAGCATTCTTGTACAGATACCTTTAGAGCAGTGAGACTATGGAAATTGCATCTACAAGAGGTTGTGATGATGAATTAATTCCTCAAGTTCTAGAAGGGTTTAGATGTATTTCCATTGTATCCATTAGGATACTTTGAAAAAAAATTTTCCACATATACTGGGGTGGAGCCTAGAAAAAAATGGCTCTTTTTCCTGTGGGTATAAAATTTATAAGCAAGGTCTCCAGATATAATCAAAAGCATTGGGGGGGGTTTTTTGGGTTTTTTAGCGTTCTACAGACGAACTGTTGTTCTAATTGATTTTATCAAGTTTATACACACCTGCTTTTTTTCCCCACATTGAAAAGAAATAAATAGAAAACCGCTAAATGATCTCTCAGACTTTATATAACATTGTTACAGCCAAAGGGTTTCCCCTCCCCCTATTAATATTTAAAAGACAACATGGGTCCAAAATTCCGGGGTTTTTTTCTACACTACTAGGGGCAGGGAAATATAAAAGCAAAAACAGGCCCTCATAAGGCTTCTAGTTGCCATGTTAACAGATCGGCACAAAGTGATCTTGCCACCGAGGCCCAATTTGAAATGAGGGAAAATTCTATTTCATTTTGAGCAGCGGCCGTGTTCACCTAAGGGGGTTTAACAGCCCCGGGATGGAGTAGCTCCACTGACTGGTTTCCCCGGGGCGGGGGGGGGGGGAAGGGGGAAGGGGGGGGTGTTAGCTGCAATAACAGCAACCCGTGGTTATTTGGGGGGTTGGTGGATTCCACTAGAAAGCCCCTTGCTGACACTATGACGTATCCATACATCAAATGTCGGTAAGGGGTTAAGACACATTTTATAAACAGAAATGCAAATCCATTCCTTAGAGAATTTTTTTTGGCTTCCCCATACATTATATGGTGCCTAAAATGGTACCATTATTAAATACAATTCTTTTAAGATGATGAGAGAAAAAAGAAGTTAAAATAATCTAGATTTACCTTTTGCCAACATTTTTAAAGCTAAACAAGCTAGTGGTTATACCCCTTTAAAAAAAACAGAACAGGTGAATACAGATGGTGAGACAAGGGCACCTTGCTGTTTTTCATTGAAATTGCTTAAAGGGGTTGTCCCACTACAAGGATTGCTTTTTATGTTAAAGATCTTGCAAAAACAAGTCACTTTGCAGTATATGTCCATTAACAGTGTCCTACCTATTCCTAGATAACCCCTCTTGTATGGGCTGCATGAGATCCTCAGGTCGCTATGGCTACAGACCTGTTTGATCTCGCCTGATAGGCTGCCAGTGCTGATTGCTATAGCTACAGACCTATCTTCTACTGCAGCCTAGCAGTAGCCAGTAAACACGCCCCTGAATTCAAAGCAAAACCAAGAAAACAGGACTGAGGTAAGATGAATCAATGTAGTGAGACAACCCCTTTAAAACACTCTGTGCTGTGCGGGCTGGTCCGTCATCTTTAATGGAAGAACCATTCATCTGTCGGGATGTTTTACTGGTAAATTATGACACAACCTTTTTGAAACTTTGAAGTCTATCTGATCTTGTGTTACACATTCGGAATACACAATCCCTCCCTCCTTTAAAGAGATTTTGCCACGATCTCATTTCCTACCTCCTGCCTCCAGCTCTTCAGCTCTGTGTGCTCAGAAGGGGGCGTATGTGATTTGTTTGAATTGCATATCATGTGACCCAGCAGGATGACATCACCAAGCCTTTCCTCTCTCTAGTGAAAGAAAGCTCTGTTTATGTGTAAAACTGTAAGTAGCTACACTTTAGCTCGAGGTAGGACTTTTGCCTCCAGGCACAAGTGTCCTCAGTTCAAATCCCTGCAGGAACCAAACCTGTGGATTTTATTTCTCTTTATCAATGCACAGACCTGATTGAGGTTTCTTTTTTTAATTTATTTGCACTGTTTGACTTATTACTAAGGAGTCCAGAGGATGGCAGCAGAATGACAGCACCTGGGGTTGAACACTCAGTAGCTGCCTGAGAAGAGAGGTGATGTCTGAGCATGTCTGACCAGGACTGAGGCGCTCTCAGCTCTGGTTGTATCCGCTGGAGACGAGCTGTAAACAATGGATCACTAAAGGAGCAGCTAAAACAAAAACGGTGCAGAATTTTTAATAATGATGAATGGTGAAATTGTCTATTATTTAATTTACAAACTTCTCACGTCAATTTTACTTTGTGGCAAAACCCCTTTAAATAAGCAATGTCTTCACATTTGACTTCATATGTTGTGATTTTTTGGGATGAAGAGGGAGTTCTCCAATAGCTAGATTCTTGTTTTGTTACTGGTTCATAACCCTATCAATAAATTCATCCTCTGCTATGACAATAGAAAACAAATCAGGGTAACCCTTCAACTGTTCACGCAGCCAGTAGACTGTCCCTTGGACCAGGGGTGAGCAAGAAGGCACAAATTTTGTTTCACGTCCTATTTCTCCATTAAATTTATTGACAAGAACTTCACGAAATCCCAGTCAACTCCATGAGTTTATCAAGAGTTTGACGGTGACCTTCCAGAATACATTTCCAGAACATTTTTATCAGTTTGGGGGGTTGAAGGACGTCCGGTAGAAGGGATGATTAATTGACATTTTACCACATTTGTAGTAGAAGAACCATCCGTGAATTTTTGTCTTACTTATGGCAGACATCTTTTAGGCTGGCTGTAGCATAACTGTTTACGCTGCTTTTTTCCCAAAAGGAAACAAAATTCCATGGCTTCCCATTGTGGATGTGAATCAGACATCAGAAAATAGGCAAAAGATCTCTGGAGCCAAACACAACCTTCCCCAACAGCTTGGGCTGGCAGACTGCTTCATAAGGACCCCAGGGGCATTCACCTAAAGAGAGTAGCCTGTACTACTAATGCTCCATTCCCCAGAAGACAGTTCCTGCTTCCTTTGGTTACACCATTGTTCTTCCTTGCTGGAAGACTGCTTCATAAGGGCCCCAGGGTCATTCACCTAATGAGAGTAGCCTGTACTACTAATGCTCCATTCCCCAGAAGACAGTTCCTGCTTCCATTTTTTACACCATCATTCTTCCTTGTTGTAGAAATGTTGGATGATTTTAGTTCGGTTTTCATGTTCTAATTAATAAACTGATGGGAACAGGGCCACTTAATTTCAGGCGATGTCCAATCATGACATCCAATGGCCATAACACAAAACTAGATACATTTTAGTTGTGAACTAGGTAATTAGTAGAGAGTACCTTGGAGACAGAAATCTTCTGGTCATTAAATAAAACCAGCACCATGACCTTTACAGTGTCCTTCAAGCCTACTGGAGATCATTACAGCCAAAAGGTATGGCTAAAAACAGCAAAAATCCCCCACAATGTATACAAAAGAAAGTACACAATAGAACGTATTGAATAAAATACCAAAGGGCAAGGACCAGCAGACAGTTTATACAAGAATGAAATGCATTAGGCTTTCAGGAATTTCAGAAAGCACAAAGAAGCACGTTTATTTAAAAAGTTTAGAAATCTACAATACCATCAATTCTTAGTCCATGTGGCCTCTTCGGAGACCTGTGATCATTTCGGACACAATGTACAAGACTGTATTAAAATAGAAAACTATGGTCAGTTTAGGCTTGAAGGGGACTGGACAGCTCTACTGATGTGTCTATTTAAGTAAATAACAAATCTCCCCTCCGAATGTTAGAACATCTTTTTTTTTATCTCTGCATTGAGCCATTCCTGTATGAATAAATTGACAACTGGGAGTTACCACTTCTCGTTAATGGGCGTGTCCTTATACTGACATTATCCAATCAGCTCTGACAGTGTCAGATTGTATAAAGACTATTACAATTTATTCCATAATTTTCAAGCTGAAAAACATGAAAATGGTGAAATCTAAAACTCTGGGATAAGATGCTCCGGAATTGTTACTTTGCTATGAATAAAAGTGTTTACTAATCCAAACACATTAGTGGAGCTGACAGATCCATTTTAGTAGTAAGCATTATTACAGAGAGATCTAGAGAAACTGGAGACTTGAGCGGAGAAGCCGCAAAATACATGCGGACAAATGAAAAGTTGTGCACTTGGGTTGAGGAAACAAAATGTACAATTATGTAGTAAATTGTATGATACTGAGCAAAACAACTGCTAAATAAAGACTTGAGGACATTGGTGGACAGTAAAATCATCAGTTGCATCAAAATAGGCACAGATACTCATGGTAAAAACATAGTCTTGCCTCTATACATCAGATGACCAGCGTCTCTCTCTGCCCCATCTGTCTGACATCATTACTCTTCCCACTCCATGTTTTTCAGCTCCGGTATGTTTCTAATCCCTGATGGCTATTATTTCCAATTCATCTTTTATTTTTCTATTGTTGGGTATTCTTTAATATTGTCCAACATCGCTATGGGACTTCATTCCCTTTTGAAAAAGGAAAAGCGGAACGCGTGTTGGGGCAGGAGTTGTGTGCCCTCTCTTACTAGTGCATCTCAAAAAATTAGAATATCATTGAAAAGATAATTGATATCAATAATTTAAGTCAAATAGAGAAACCCATATATTGTATAGACTCATTACAGTATGAATTACAAGGTTTAATATAATACATGTTTGAGCCGTATAACAAATAAAAAGATAGTCCTGGAGAACCCCTTTAATTTTCAATAATATTCTCATTTTTTGAGATGCCTATTACATTTATGTTATCCAAGTCTAGTATATACTGTTATTTATGCACAGCTGTATGTTATATATTATGTGATATTAGGTGACTTTATGTTCTCATGTATTATATAGATTCCTGGATATAATTGACCTTATATATTATGTGTTACAGTAGATAACATATAATTGTGATGTGGGAGGTGTGTTGTGTTCTTTGACTTTTATGATTTGTGTATTTTGTATCTTTCAAAATTATTTTTTATCCTAATATACTTTCTTTGCAAAACTATTTTCCAAAGTGAAAGGTCCTATCTTTCCTTCTCTCTACCGGTATTTAGATAAACTCATGCTCTCACTACTCATTGATTGGGTAAATGACAGTTTACGTAAGGAACCTAGGGTCAAAATTTTGTTCCTAAACCTGAACTCACTGGATACTGTATCAGTTTTTGCCCAGGTTTCGAGATTTACAGACAAAATTATTTTCATTCCCTGTGTTTGGTGGATTTTTTCAAGTTGGTAAACAGCTACAGTGGTACATCAGTTGCTGACATGTTAGTACATAGCTCCAGGAGTATATTCACTTAAATATTTCATGTGCTAGTCCCACCTGGTAGAACACATCCACTGGAGGAAGTGCAATGCTCCTGACAGATTTAGTCTAAGTTTACGTAATTCTCTAGCATTAGCACGCTGCATTTCCCGTAAAGTGACAGTTTGAGGCAATAGGTGTGTCTCTTATTAGCTGAGCACATTATATTTAGTCTATCCACTGATATGATGCACCAACATGTAATTAAACCTTTATACTAAACCAGGAGCACAGCACTCACTTAACCAGTACAGGGGTTTCCCATAATAAACTTTAATAACATCTCAGACGTATCATTATAGCCCGTCATCACTGTCTAGATTGAGACAAATGGGTCCCAAAGATAATTATAATGGATACCTGCCATCTCTTCACTGAACAGGAGAAACTTGCTAGTGTTCTCAATTGTAGGCTGTAGGACCAATAATAACTCATGTGAAATGATTGTAAAGGGGACCAACTGGGGATGAGATGTTATTAACCCCTACTGGTGCACAATGCCTCACTGAAAAAGTTGTGCAGCAATGACCTGAGAGACAACACCTTTTCAGCTGAACTCAAGAGCACTACATGCTTGGTGGTTACAACAACACATAAACTGGTGCATTTGGGTGGTTCTTACCTAGAGGCTGAGTCTTTGACATAACAGTGGAAAACTGTCAGCTTTGATGTAGCAAATACAAAACACAGTCTCTGTCCCTCGCACCAGGGGCACAAGATAGTCCCTACCACTTGCAGGTCTTTCTTTAGGGCTCAATACTCTGCTTTCGAGCACTGCATCTGTACTACTCACATGGATCTTACTCATGTTACAGAACATCACTGGTGTCACAGATGGTACAGATGTCACACTCCTGAACTAGAAGCATTTTGATTTCAGCTGTCTCTCTCTACGACCACTCTTCACTGTCACTGTAGGGAATCATGCAATCCTAAATGGCTCAGCCCTGAGTACTTAGCAAACAACCCTTTACCAGTGGCGGCTCTTCCAACAGGCAAGGAACAATCACTTGTCTCTTCACTTACTTATACACTACACACTCCCTGTCTGGCAAAAAACCCTATCCATTTTATGCAGGCATTGGGACCCGCCCAGCAAACAGTCACACAGTTCCTGCTACCTACCTCAAGGCTTCATCATGCCAGGAGCGAAGTTTCTCTCTGCCAGAACCATACATAATCTGCAGCAAAATACAACACTGCGGCATTTGCTACAAGAAAGGCACATGTAAAATACTACAACATTCCCCATTTCACACAACATGTAGCAGGCCTTAGAGGGGGTTTGTCATCTGGTAAAATCCTTTCTGTGACAAGCCTGTAGCTCAGGGAATAGGAAGAAGGCTGTGCTTGTGCAGCTCTTCCCCATTCATATCTATCTAAAAAATTAGACTATAGACTAGAGTAGTGAGAGCATGAGTTTATCTAAATACCGGGAGAGAGAAGGAAGATAGGACCTTTCACTTTCGAAAATAGTTTGCAAATAAAGTATGTGAGGATGAAAAATAATTTTGAAAGATACAACATAGACAAATCATAAAAGTCAAAGAACACTCAGAGAAAAAAGGGCACAACATACCTCCCACATCACAAGTATATGTTACCTACTGTAACATATTATATACAAGGTCAATTATATCCAGGAATCTATATAATACATGAGAACATAAAGTCACCTAATGTCACATAATATATAACATACAGCTGTGCATAAATAACAGTATATACTCGACTTCAACAACATAAATATAATAGTGCATCTCAAAAAATGAAAATATCATTGAAAATTATAGGAGTTCTCCAGGACTATCTTTTTATTTGTTATAGGGCTCACAAATGTATTATATTAAACCTTGTAACTCATACTGTAATGAGTCTATACAATATATGAGTTTCTCTATTTGACTTAAATTGTTATCAATTATCTTTTTTCAGGGATATTCTAATTTTTTTAGATTCACTAGGCTATACAGTGGCACCTTGACTTAAGAGCGTCTTGACTTAAGAGTTTTTGAGATGAGATCAGTCGCTTGGTCCATTTTTTGCTTTGACTTAGGGCATGTCCCCATGCAGGGTTTTCGGACGGTTTTTCATCCGGTTTGCGTTTTTTCAGAGCGCCTGAAAAACCGGCCAAAAATGAGCACAATGGTGCTCTATGGAAAACCCGTGCAGCAGTCCCCACTGCATGGGTTTTCCGTCCGGCAGTTTTGCCGCCCGCGGTCCGGCCGCAAAACATTGTGCTTGCATAATCTTCCGTCCAGTTTCCACTCATCGCAGAGAAAAGCCTTCCCCCCCCCCCCGGCAATGGGGGCGGCACTAAAACAGGATATATACCGGCCGGTTTGTCCTGTGCCATGAGAACGCGCCCTAAGGGCATGTCCCAACTGCACTGGTCTTCGGCCAGTTTTTCAGATGGTTTGCGGTTCTTCAGACCGCCTGAAAAACCGGCCGAAAATTAGCACAATGGTGCTTTATGGAAAACCCATGCAGCAGTCCCCACTGCACGAGTTTTCCGTCCAGCCTTTTTTCCGCCTGCGGTCAGGCTGCAAAACATTGTGCTTGCAGAATTTTCCGTCCGGTTTCAGGATGGAATCTGTGCCAGCCAATGTGAAGGGCGCGTCCCCACTGCACAGGACAAATACCAGCTGGTTTGCCAGCTGGTATTTGTCCTGTTTTGCGGCCGTCCCCACAGCCGCGGGGGGACCGCTTTTCTCTGTGATGAGCGGAGAAAAGCCCTCCCCCTCCACATTGGCTAGCACAGATTCTGTCCGGAACCTGGACAAAAGATTGCATGTTCAATGTTTTGCGGCCGGACCGCGGGCGGAAAAACTGCCCGACGGAAAACCCGTGCAGTGGGGACTGCTGCATGGGTTTTTCATAGAGCACCACTGTGCTCGTTTTCGGACAGTTTTTCAGGCAGTCTGAAAAACCGCAAACCGGCTGAAAAACCGTCCGAAAACCCGTGCCATGGGGAGATGCCCTTAGGGCGCATCCCCATGGCAGTGGACAAATACCGGTCGGTTTGCCGGCGGCATTGGTCCGGTTTTGCGGCCGTCCCCCCGGCCGCGGGGGGGAAAGGCTTTTCCCGCGATAAGCGGAGAACAGCCTCCCCCCTCCCATTGACAGTTCATATCCGCCCCAAACCGGACCGAAGAATGAACATGTTCAATGTTTTGCCGCCGGACCGCAGGCGCAAAACCAGTCGGGCGGAAAAACCCATGCAGTGGGGACTGCTGCACGGGTTTTCCATCGAGCACAATTGTGCTCATTTTTGGCCGGTTTTTCAGGCGGTCTGAAAAACTGCAAACCGGCTGAAAAACCGGCCGAAAACCCGTGCCGTGGGGACATGGGCTTAGGGTGTGATCACACGGCAAAGGACAAAAACAGCGCTGTTTGTGCCTCTCATTTCAAATGTTTTTTGGACTGTTTTTCTTTTGTTTTCGGTTTTTGAACTGTTTTTGTCCCGGTTTTCCCAGCGGTGTTTGAACTGTTTTTCAACCTCCAAAAACACACCCACCATAGGTGGGATTATTCTTCACTTTTTTTTGCAAAAACCAAAAACCGCGTAAAAAAAAACGCGCCAAAAACCGCCGGCTACATTTTGAGTGGTTTACATTGACTCCAATGTTAATTTTCCGTCTAGAAACCGGTCGGAAGAATGTGCATGTTCAATGTTTTGCGGTCTGAAAAACCGTCCAGCGGAAAAAACGTGCAGTGGGAACTGCAGGGCGGTTTTTCAATTGACGTCTATGAGATAGAGTTTGTTGCAGGTTTTTCGATGGTTCCTAAAACCGCAAACCGTTGGAAAAACCGTCCAAAAACCCTTGCCGTGGGGACATGCCCTAAAAGTTATGGAGAGCAGACGTGCGTTGCAACAAATGCTCCTAATCTACAGCCAACTGCAAATTTTAAACAAACAATCTGCTCTGCAAACTATCTGCCATTATAGCAACTTTGTGTGAACCCACCTTAAGTGAAAGTAAAAAAAAAAAAAAAAAAGAATTTTAGTTTAGAGATCTCCTCCATCTCCGGCAGCATCTTCATCTCACTTTCAAGATGAATATACTTAATTAAACCAGTTATTTCTTTGCATTCTCTTTTGTTCTACAGTATATTTATACAGTGTACATGTTTGTTAATAGTCATGTAACGAAAATTGTGGTGGTTTTCGGTTGTGTAGAACAGATTAACGACGTTTCAGTTCATTTTTATGGGAAAATTTGCTTTGACAAAAGAGTAAGTTGAGTTAAGAGTACGGTCCCAGTAGGCATTAAACTCATATGTCAAGATACCACTGTATCTGGAACTGCCATAGAAATCATGGGGAGGACTGTGCAAGCCCAAACATCTCAATATTATCTGATACCTAAAGAGGAGATTTTAACAGATGGCAACACCTTTATAAGGAGGGTGATTCTCTGCTACAATTTTTTTCTTGCACAGTTTACTGGTCCCCTACTCTAGTTTCACACCTTTTACATGAATTCAGTAAAGAAGTGGCTGTGTATTTACAGTCAATTATCCGTACAAATTAGCATCACTAAAGGTTCTGTAGCGGTTGTATGAGGTTTGGTGCACATGGCTTGTAGATATAAAGGATGCAGGTTTCATCTGCTTCGACTGTACTTGCTGCACAACACAAAATAATATCTATAAGGACAGTTTTAGGTCCCATTCTTATACATTTTTCATCCCCATTCAGAGCATCTGTTGGGATACCATGAAAGATTTATTCTAAAGGATACTGTACTAGGGCTATGGTGGGACAATGGAGAGTCCCAAACGGGACTATATTTGCCCTATTTACCATAGATATATAATTTCTGCAACAAATATAAAAGCATTTCAGAAAAAAAAAAATTTAAAAAGGGAAAAACAAACACAAAAAACATACACAAAGGTGCCTTTTCTACAGTAAATATGTTTTAATACATTTAAGTTCCAGTACATTAAATAATATACGCATTTTTATCATTGTCACACCCATAACAATTTGTCCAATAATGTATATCATTTTTTATGGTTGATATATGCCATAAAAATGAATCATAATAGTATTCAAAATAACATTGTGGGAAAAATAAGAAAAATGGTTCCAATCCACATGTTCAAATGTTCAGAACTGATAAGGTTATATATACTGACTTAAAATACATTTTAAAGGGGTTTTGCCATGAATTAAGTTCCTTACCTCTTATCTGCTCAGGAGAGAATATAAACAAAGCATGCTGAGTTATAAACGGCTGCAGGGGTGAGAGGGAGGGAGGTAAGCAGAGAGCGAGGAAGAAGGAAGCGTCTGCAATGTTTACTCAAATAATTACATTACAACCAGTGGATTATCTATACAAAAGACACAGCCTCACACATTGCACTTTCTCCCCAGCCCCTTGCAAGCTTCTTCATGTTCCCTGTCATCAGATAAGAAGTGCAAACACGTTTGGAGTAGGTGGCGAGGCAAAAGAGGTAAAAAGGAGCTAAAGTTTACTTGGAAACCTGTACAATATATCTGATTGAGTAAACACCTAGAAAATTTACAGAGCTGTTTAGTTTGTGTTGTAAGTTCGGGTTATGAGTTACATAATAGATCTCTGTATAACTATGAAACTCCAGTTATTTAGACATGTTGAATAAAATCAAAACTATTAGTTCTTCTCAAATGATTTGTTATGTCCACAGGAAAAGGTTCAACCAAGTTCTACAACAAGACATGACATGTATCCAGCATTATATTAGTTTGTACTCTTACTGTTGTCCATATAATGGAACCATAACTTGACAACTTGTAAGTTATGTTTATTTGAATAATGAAATAAAAGCAGTTTAAAAAAAAAAAAAGAAGTGCAAACACGCAAGTGCGGCCAGATCAGCTCCTGTCAGTGCCCTGGTCGTTTCTAATGTAAAGTTTAAGGAAACTAAGGGGGATGAGCAATGCTGTAGCTCTCACAGGCTTCAATTTTTGTAATCATATATATTTAGAAAAGTAATTACTCATTTTGGAGGATCTCACGTTAACATTACATCGTGGTAAAACCCCTTTAATGTACTAATATTGGTGCTTTGGGCAATTTACTCCACATGGCTGAATGATGTAGAATTATACCATTTAGCAGGAGGTATAGCTGAGCGGGGCTGTGCAAGTGTCCATGATGTGACTCCACATTTCGTATCTTCTTTTTATAGCCTAGTTATTATTTTGTCACAAGATTTTGGTTAGCAATAATACAGGTGATAACATTACTGGTGCAGCTAAAGAAATTCTGCAAAATATTCTTGCCAATGTTAGTTTTGTTGTGATTATTAGATCCGGCAATGGTCATGAAAGATGGAGCTGTAGGCACTCCAAGTGCAGCAGTACTGATACTTTGCTGGGCTCCCCATGAGGAACAGAAGCCATGCCTTTAGGGAAGAATATCTCCTTTGTACAGCATCTAATAGAACATCCCATAATCTTTTTTTTCTTTTGTTGTCAATGGGGAAAATCCTCTGTATGTCTATTGCCACCATACAATTCAAAGAAGTTTCACAAAAACTGCTCTTCACAGCTGCTTCAGGCTTCCACTTCCTGTGCAGGCTGTTGGGAGCTCTACGTCAATGACTGACATTTCAGCTCTGCAAGCTCTTATTCTGAGCTGTGCCTGTTGGAGGAACACTGGTGATAGAGGGGTTTAAAAAAAACAAATACAATTAAAAAAATAACACTTTCCAAGCAGACGATCTGCTTATAAATGTGAACGTACATGCTTCCAAGACAACTGTTATCAGTGTATTTATATACAAAGATAACAGTGAAACTTCAGACCTGAGAGCAAGGCATAAAACTAATGAGTTCTCAAGGTAACTCCAAGGGTATGTTCACATGGCTGATTTGGATGCTGTTTTTGGTATGGATTTCACCCCCAAAACAGTATAAAAAATTACTTAAAAAGGTGCAGTAGTAATGTAAAAATATATATGTTGTTTAGAATTTTTTTTAAAATTATCCTTGTTTTCCAGGTGGAGGCCCGTCCCTGTTTGTGGGATAAAAACAAACCTGGGGACAGCATCTGGCCACTCCATGAACGGGAGTGAAAGGCCATCCACCAGTTGCTGTGCATGAATTGGGACAGGTTTGAAGCCAATAAGTAATGGACGAAAGGCAAGTTTTTGTAGTAAAGTATTTTTTTATCTAAATATCCTGTACACCCATATACTCCTAATATAATGCATCCCTTTTATGATTATTAGAGGGTTTTTTTCACCATGCTGTTTCACCGAGTCACAAGCATTTTTTTAGGGTATGTTTCGTCGGCTTATTTGTGGGGCATAATTCGGTGCATAATTGCGCTGCAATATGCGCCGGGGAAAAGAATTGACACATCACTTCTTCCCATCACTTAAACGCTGGGGAAAGTGAAAGTTAAAGGGAGCCGGTTGTCAGTGCGTACTTGTAAAACACCTGGTGTATTGCGGCGCGTACAATATGCCGTGTGAACATACCATTAGGCCATGTTCACACAGCTTATTTGGGCACATATATGGGCGGCGTACTGCGCAAATTACAGGATGAATTACGGCCCAGGCATTACGGTAATCCACAGTTCTCACAGAGAACTATGGATTACGTCTCCTCTCCCCGCTCGGCGAATCAGGCACGGGGGGAGATAAGTGACATGTCATTTACTAGCGGCGTATACGCGCTGCTAGTAATGATAGTCTATGGGGTGGCGAGGTGCCGGCCTACCGCTCCCGCCCACACGGCGTAATTGCGGGGCATAATTACGCCCCACAATCAAGCCGTGTGAACATGGCCTTACACTCACTCTGTGTCCTCTGCCTATAAGTATAAACTACTATTTTTTTAAAATTTTCTAAAGAGATTACTAATTTTTGTCTTTTTCCCCTCCTACAGCACTTATGGAAATACCAGACAGCAGACAGAGTCCTCTCTATAACATGAGGAACATCAGCCGAAGAAAAGTGGATCCACTAGTGCTACCAGCCACCAAAAGAAGGGGTAGACTGTCCATCTAGCGGGACCATCTGGAGTGAGACGCAGACACTGAAGATCTAGGGTGACATGTATAAACTTTGGCGCTGACAGGCCAGTTCTAAATAGCTTTAAAGCAGTGTAGAATGTGCCAGAATGTATGAACCTGTTCTTTTGCCGGTCAGACAAGTAGGCTCATTGTAGTTCAACCACAACTAGTCTGGCTCAGGCAGACCACCTTTAACCTGGTCTGGCTGTTCTAACAGTTATGTGCCTAGATTTGGCGTCAAAGACACGTGTCCAATTCTACAAATGAGGTGCGACACGCCCCCACATCTTTGGAGCATTAAAAAGTATTGTGCAGGCACCACAGTTTGGCGTACAATTGTTCATATATCTATAGAACACGGCTATGACAGCTTTTTGACGGCAGACAACTTTCGCAGTCCCGTTCATATATGTCGCCCCTAGTGTTTGTCTGAGGGGTCATCTACCACCGCAGCAGTTATTGCACAAGCTGCGACAGCTACTGACCCCTCAGTGTCACCCAGCCCACTACTTCCACCCAACGCCGGTATACTAGAACCCTCCATATAAGGGAAGATCAGCCAGCCGCAGATAGCCAGCTGATCTCCCTTAATTCAGAAGGTTAGTAGCAAAAACATGTTTGACCTTTTTGGGACTGCCATCATCTGCCAGACCCCGAGTCCCAACTAAATTGTATATTAAAAATGAATGCTACAGCGGCAGTTAATTACACTGGCCGCCCACTGCCTGAGATCGGGGACGTATCCTGCCTCTGGTGGTTCTGTGGGCTAAAGGAGGACCCTCCTTCTTTCACACATTGGTTGGTGGTGGTCTGCAATCACCTCCTCATCCCATACCGACCACCATTTTTACTATCCTGACCCACCAGCCCCTCTGCCAGCTCCCACTGCTGGGGTGGTGGTACAGATGGTAGGTGAGGGGCCCAGCAAAGCCTGGTGGGGCAAAATAGTAAAAATGGTGACCGGTATGGGATGAGGAGGTGGTTAGTGGTCTGCAATGTGTGAAAGGTAGAGGGTCCAGCCAAACTTCAAACCACCTCCTTCTGGCCCTTTCCAAGAGAATTCCCCCCTTTTTAGCTAGATTTATAACTTTTTTTTTTTTGTTTCGGTACGTGATGAGTAGGTAAAAAAAAAAAAATAGTTAATGTTGAGGGAGGAAGGAAGGAAGGAAGGAAGGAAGGGAGGGAGGGAGGAACGAAGGGCATTATATTGTCAAAGAGGGTGGGGTGGTGTTTTCTTTTTCCCCAAAAATTTTATTAAAACATTTCTTTTTCTGTAAATCAATACATTTATTTTATATTGATTATTTAAATACAATGTTTGTGTGTCTCTTTCTTTGGTTTAGGTATAAGATTTTGATTTTTGAGAATGGTTTATATCATAGCATTATTATATTATATCAAGCTATTATCCAAATCAAAGGTTTGTTAAGCTGAATTTGTATGTAAGTTGGAATATGTATATTTAGTACACGTGTGGAATGCCCGTATTTGAAGTTCCACAATTACCAGCATTCCATATCACACATGTACTAGTTGAATTGGTGTTGATTAATACATGTGTTTAACATGTGCTTAATGGGCACTCTGACACTTGCAGTTCCACAGCTACTAGCAGTAGAACATGGAAGTACAAGCATGCCACAGCAGTACATGTGTGATGTGGCGGGCAGACAACAAAAGTACTAGTAAGTTCTGCTGTGCTGCGGCCAGCTGGAAGACTAACGGCAGTGATCTGTGGCACTCTGACTTTATATGGCGTAATCCGGCACCCTGAGCACACCATTTTTTTTTAACCACAACCATTTTTATTAGCGGTACAATCCAAAATAAAACCCAAGTAGTGGGTACAATAGGAGACAAATTCTAAGATGGGGGGGAACTCGCTTTCTTAAGGAACTTGGAGAAATCTTCCTCCTTCTTCTAAATGAAAAGCTACAGGAGCCAAAGGGGGATCCTCAAGTCTTTGATCCTGGAGGCCTTTGAGCAGACATGAGAAGATCCATCACTCCCGGCAAAAGTGCTTAGCACCGAGGCTGTGAAATTGCCAGGGCATGGCACCTTCGAGCAACATGAATCAGCTTGCAAAGGTATTTCGCATCACTGCAGCTCAGCTGGATGAACAGCCAAGGTCATATGTATATGGAGAGTTACCAAAACCTGTGTCTCTACTTCCATGTCGGGACTATCATAATCCCGAACATAGTTGTTGGAGAACACAGGAAGCTTTGATACTTCCATCCACCATGTTCCAATCAACTTCAATGCAGTGATAAAGAATCTACACCTACTACTCATGATCTCGAAGGTGCACTCCACGAAGAACCGTGCCTGGCTCAGCCTCATATTGAAAACTCTCCTCCAAGCACAAAGTCCCCTCTGTGGATATGGGCACAGCAGGTTGGTCATTAGTGGGAAAGCCTCATCCCCTACCAGGACAAGATGGACTGGATGCGGTGTTCTAGGAATAGCTTTTGGTGGGGGTAGAGTCTTGTAGCACTTGTCTCCCATATTTTAGCATTGCGCAGGAGTCCCCAGTATTTCATAGGCACCGAATTCGATAGAAACAAACTTGTAGTGTGCAGCCACTGTGAAATGCTTTTTGTAATTAAAAAACATTGATGCTGGTCGTGGGGGCTGCTGCACTCATATGTGCTTAGAGTCGATGGCGTCTATGCAGTTGGGGATTTGGCCACAGACTAAAAGCCTGCTGCTACCTGCAACCAAATCTCCTGGGTCAGGCTAGACATAGAGATGGGCTGCAAGTGCTGCCAGATCATGTAGCACGTGGACCTCACAATTCTAGAGATGGTAGATTTACCAACCTGGAATTGGAGGTGCAGAGATGCAAACTCCTCACGCTGTCACAAGAAAAATCTTACAATAGTCAAGAGAGGAAAAACATTATGAGTTAAACTTCACAATTTGTCATTGTTTGACTATAAGCAGAAACATGGAGAAAATAACTGATTTTAGTTAAAAAGGATGGGGGAGAAAAAAAATTTCAATACTCGCCACAACGTAATGAACAGTCATTCTGTTGGAGTGATGCATCGTCTCATTTTTGTATTTGACAATTGCATGTGGGGTCCGACTAGCTGGTCAAAGGCCTTCATGGTCATCCTTGTGAAACCACAAAACTTCTCCATTTAGCTTGGTAAAACAGAAAAAAAATACTAGATTTTAATACATTTATGAATCAATTTGTGTTAAATTACGTTTCATACTTCAGCTTACCTACTCGGATCCACATCAAGGTGTGCAATGTGGCCACGGTCATCCCTTAGGTTGTTTATTGGATAAACCGAACAACAGCAGGCTGATAATCTTCATCTTTGCTAAAACCCAAATTTTAAAACAATCCTTTTACCTACACATACAGTATATATATATAAATTTTTAATATATATAATATATATATTATTATATATATATATATATATTTTTACAAATACAGCAAACCAAAAACTTTGGATAAACAACCTTCTCATTCCAACAGTTTTCTGTTATTTTCTGACTATAAAATTGTAGATTCACACTGAAGGCATCAAACTATGAATTAACACATAGTGGAAAATACACTTAAAAAAGTTTTGGGGAAACAACTGAAAATATATCTTATATTTGGGTTTTCTTCAAAGTAGCCGCCTTTTGCCTTTGATTACTGCTTTGCACACTCTTGGCATTCTCTTGATGAGCTTCAAGAGGTAGTCACCTGAAATGGTCTTCCAACAATCTTGAAGGAGTTCCCAGAGATGCTTAGCACTTGTTGGCCCTTTTACCTTCACTCTGCGGTCTAGCTCAAGCCAAACCATCTCGATTAGGTTCAGGTCTGGTGACAGTGGAGGCCAGGTCATCTGGCGTAGCACCCCATCACTGTCCTTCTTGGTCAAATAGCCCTTACACATTCTGGAGGTGTGTTTGGGGTCATTGTCCTGTTGAAAAATAAATGATGGTCCAACAAAAACGAAAACCCGGGAAAGGGAATAGCAGCCGCTGAAAAGATGCTGTGGTAACCATGCTGGCTCAGTATTCCTTTAATTTTGAATACATCCCCAACAGTGTCACCAGCAAAGCCCCCCCCCCACACCCACCCCCTCCATGCTTCATGGTGGGAACCAGGCATGTTCACCTTTCCTACGTCGCACAAAGACATAGTGGTTGGAACCAAAGATCTCAAATTTGGACTCATCATACCAAAGCACAGATTTCCACTGGTCTAATGTCCATTCCCTGTGTTCTTTAGCCCAAACAAGTCTCTTCTGCTTGTTGCCTGTCCTTGCAGTGGTTTCTAGCAGCTATTTTACCATGAAGGCTGCTGCACACAGTCTCCTCTTATAACATTGTTGTGAGATGTTCTGCTGCTAGAACTCTGTGGGGCATTGACCTGCTCTCTAATCTGAGCTGCTTTTAAAACCTGCGATTTCTGAGGCGGTGACTGGGATGAACTTATCCTCTGCAGCAGAGGGACTCTTGGTCTTCCTTTCCTGGGGCGGTCCTCATGTGAGGCCAGTTTTCTTTGTAGCGCTTGAGGGTTTTTGCCACGGGCACTTGGGGACATTTTCAAATTCCCTAATTTTTCGACTGACTGACCTTCATTTCTTAAAGTAATGATGGCCACCTGTGTTTTCTTTCTTAGCTGTTTTTTTTCTTGCCAAAAATAGAAATTCTAACAGCCCATGCAGTGGGAACAAATCGCTGTGTATCCACCTGACTTCTGAACAACCCAACTGATGGTCCCAACCCCATTTATAAGGCAAGAAATCCCACTTATTAAACCTGACAGGGCACACCGGGGAAGTGAAGACCATTTCAGGTGACTACCTCTTAAAGCTCATCAAGAGTTTTTCCAGGAGTGTGCAAAGCATAATCAAAGCAAAAGGTGGTTACTTTGAAGAACCTAGAATATAGGACATTTTTTTCAGTTGTTTCAAAACTTTTTTGTTAAGTATATAATTCCACATGTGTTAATTCATAGTTTTGATGCCTTCACTGTGAATCTACAATTTTGGAATGTTGGAATGAGAATGTGTGTCCAAACTTTTGGTCTGTACTGTGTATATATATATATATTAGTCTCCCAAAAAAATGTGAATCTAGCAAGAGAACAAAGAGTGACTATACTTACTATTTTGCCGTAGGCAAACTTAAACTCTATCAGTTTCTCAATCTATAAAGAAATAAAACGTAACTTTTATTATGTATAACACTTAACCTCTATACACACTATTTAAAAACCTGATTTCTAACCTCTCAATTTGTCCCTTTCTAATTGTGAAGGGCCTCTGTCCCCTGATGAAGCCATTTAGTTGGTGAAACATGTTGAGGAAGTCAGGCATGACATTTTAAGTTGTGATTTCTTAGCTCTTTCTACAGTACTGTATTACCTGCTGCAGAGGGTTTCACAAGGAAACCTTATATGTTTTATGTCCATCAGATAGGGATGATTGCCCAAGTAAGATGTTTTGGATTCCTGTTTGGAGTTAGTAAATCATTGTATATATAAGGTTCCCCTGTTAATAGGTAGTGTTCCACCAGACTTGATAATAGAAAAGGAGTTAGAGGAGGTTAGAAATCAGGTTTTTAAATAGTGTGCATCGAGGTTAAGTGTTATACATAATAAAAGTTACGTTTTAGTGCTTTATAGATTGAAAAACTGATAGAGTTTAAGTTTGCCTATGTCAAAATATTTAAATATATATATATAATATATATATAATAATAAACATACACCCACAAAATATAGAAACCCTCTAAAAAAACTATAGGAGTGACTGCTTACTTCGGGGACACTCGCCATTACATCACGTTGTGGGGGGTCAGCTCCGTCACAGGGACCACAGGTAACACAGGTAACGTAAACTTAACAGGTTTTATTTGACAAAGTCCCAGCAGAACATAAAGACAGCTTTATTTTGGCAGGGTGCAAAATGTAACACAAAACGTATCCTTGCTTCAGGTGGTAAAAGATTAACAGAAAATGGTTAAAGCTCACCATCCAGTCTTTATCAGCACTTAAACAGAGCAAGTCCAGTGACTCTACAGAGCCTCACATAGAGCTTTCCACAGCAAACTCCTGGCTTGGAGTGGCATAAACACCCCAGGGCCTCCTGACCTCCTGGCTTTTAGGCCAAGGAAATCCGGGAGTGGATATTGGGGAGCAGTCCCCCCCAACTCAAAGACTGCTCCAGTAAAAGCCAGGCCCGGAATCCACTGTTTAAAGCAGTGTTTTAAAAACGAAATAGGTGTTCAATGGTTTGCAACCTTTTTTTGGCTCACTCCACCGCAGCCCTAAGGTGCGGTGTCACATATCGACCCTCAATGACAAGGCCTTTTGTCTTGTCACAACGGCTATTGTAGACATCCGTACACAGTATGGTGCCGTACAATTTATGGTGGGGGTAGTGCCCTTCTTAATGCATGATGTCATCATGGGGTGGGACTTCCCACATTTCTGGGAACTTGGGGACATAGAGTCTCTAAAACATTTTCCTGTGAATGAAGCCTAAATTGGGAGGAAACTTTCCCCTATCTGTTATGGCTGGGAGGAGAAGAAGTTTAACCCCAAAGAGGGGTGTCCTCAGGGGTCCAGAGCAGTCCAAGCCCGTAGTGATAGAATGCCTGACCTTGAGGTGCGAAGGGAACAATTTGGGGCGGAACAGGTAAAAGATCCCACCCTTACCAGAGCCCGGGAAAACGTTAAAATGATTGACGATAACCCGGTGGAGCCCGACACCAGACTTTCCATCCCATACATGGCTGTAAGACGGGACTTGTTGTACCAAGTGGTAAAAAGGGGAGGGGAGGGGGAGAGCTGGTGAAGCAACTGGTCGTCCCTAAGATTTATAGAAGGACTGTACTAGAGTTGGCCCACGGTCACCTAATGGGAGGGCATTTGGGAGTCGAAAAAACTACCGAACGAATCCTTCAACGGCTCTTTTGGCGGGGAGTTCATAAAGATGTGAGAGATTTTTGTGAATACTGCCCGGAGTGCCAGCTTTCGGCCCCTAGACCACACTATTATAGCCCCCTGGTTCCCCTTCCAATTATTGAGGTGCCCTTCGAAAGAATAGCAACGGATTTGGTGGGGCCCATTGTCAAATCTGCCACCAGCATATTCTCCTGATCATGGACTATGCCACTGGTACCCGATAGCTATAACCTTGCGTAACACATCATCCAGGACCATTGCTAAAGAGCTGGTACAGGTGTTTATCCGGGTGGGGTTTCCAAAGGAGATACTGACGGATCAGGGTACCCACTTTATGTTCCGAGTCATGAAGGAACTATGTAAGTTGTTCCAGGTGAAACAGCTGCGTACCTCTGTCTACCATCCGCAGACCGACGGACTGATAGAGAGGTTTAATAAAACCCTCAAAGCCATGCTGAGGAAAGTGGTGGACAAAGATGGGAAAAACTGGGACTTCCTGCTTCCATATCTCATGTTTGCGATCCGTGAGGACCCTCAATCCTATACAGGGTATTCCCCTTTGGAATTAGTTTATTGTCGTCACCCTAGCGGCCTTCTAGACGTAGCAAAAGAAGCCTGGGAAGAAGTGACCCCCCCCATAGAAGTGTCATTGAGCATGTGGCTCAGATGCAGGAACGAATCGCGGCCGTAATACCTATTGTACATGAGCATATGGCTCAGGCGGCCCAACAAAGGGTATATAACCGTATTGCCAGGATACGTACGTTTGCACCAGGGGACCGTGTTCTGGTGCCAATCCCTACAGTCGAAAGAAAATTCTTAGCCAAGTGGCAAGGGCCCTTTGAGGTAATAGAGAGAATAAATGAGGTGAATTACAAGATCCGTCAGCCAGGTAAGAGGAAGCCCGAGCAAGTGTATCACGTTAATCTTATAAAACCGTGGAAAGAGCGACTATCACTTGCTGCAGACACCTCATCCGCACCAGAGCAGCTGGGCTCAGAAGAGCCCTTCTTGCCCGAGGTAAAGGTAGCCGACTCCATTTTGTGATACACAAAAGGTTGAAGTACGAGGGTTCCTCTTTAAAAACAAGTGGTTTTTTTTCGGATATCCCCGGTCGCACGTCACTCATTAAACATGACATCATTACCAAACCCGGTAAAAGGGTTAAGCTGAGACTGTACAGAATACCCGAGGCCAGGAGAGGTGTTATCTCTGAAGAGGTGAGAAAAATGTTAGAACTTGGGGTAATTGAGGGGTCCCATAGCCAATGGTCCAGCCCTATAGTTCTGATCCCCAAGCCAGATGGCAGCTGGAGGTTTTGTAACGACTTTCGTTAACTAAATGCCATTTTCAAGTTTGACGCTTACCCAATGCCACAGGGGGGCGAGCTTATTGACAGACTGGGCAATGCACGGTATATAACAACCCTAGATTTAACCAAAAAGAGTATTGGCAAATCCCCTTAACAGATGAGGCCAAAGAAAAAACTGCCTTTGCCACACCTGATGGGTTGTTCCATTATGTGGTATTGCCGTTTGGGTTACATGGGGCACCAGCCACTTTCCAGAGGGTTATGGATAGGGTTTTGAGACCCCACAGTCAGTATGCTGCAGTCTATCTGGATGATATAATCATCCAAGGTCCAGATTGTGAATCCCATCTACCTCGAGTGCAGGCTGTTATCAATTCTCTGTGTGCGGCCAGCTTCACAGCCAATCCCAAAAAATTTGCCATGGGTCTGGAGGAGGTCAAGTACTTGGGTTACAACATAGGCCGTGGGCTGGTAAAGCCCCAAGTGAACAAGACTGAAGCCATACAGAGATGGCCTCAGCCTGTAAACAAAAAACAAGTACGTGCCTTCTTAGGCATTACAGGTTATTATAGAAGGTTCATTCCGAATTTTGCCTCCCTTGCAGCCCCGTTGACTGACCTGACGAAAGGAAAAGATTCTGTCATGGTTAAGTGGACACCCCAGGCTGAAAAAGCATTCCAGACTCTTAAAGGCCTACTGTGTGCTCAGCCGCTGCTGATAACTCCCGACTTTAAAAAGGGGTTTGTCCTTCAAACCGATGCGTCAGATGTGGGACTAGGGGCGGTACTGTCCCAGATACGGAATGGTGAGGAACACCCGGTACTGTATTTAAGTAGGAAGTTGAATGATCATGAAAAAAAAAAAAATATGCAATAGTGGAAAAAGAGTGTCTAGCCATTAAATAGGCCCTAGAAGCACTCTGCTATTACCTGCTTGGCCGGCATTTTGAATTGATTACAGATCATGCTCCCCTCAAATAGATGTGTGAGAACAAGGAGAAGAATAGAAGGGTCACAAGATGGTTCTTAGCCCTGCAGGAGTATAAATTTACAGTAAAGCACCGGCCAGGGACCCAAATGAAAAATGCGGATTCCTTGTCTCGCGTACATTGTCTGATGTCCAGATGTGTTTCATCCCCGGGTCTGAAACAGGGGGTGGGGATGTGTGACAGAGTGTCTGGACTGGTAATAGGAGGAGTGTATAATAGCCCAAGATTCCTAACGTCTGCCAGGTAAAAAGCAACCAGAAAATAGAAGCGTCAGAGATCTGAAGATCTCTATGTCTAGGGTTGTTTGCTGGAGTGGGGAAAGCGAGGGTGGGCCCCCACTCCACCTGGACAGTCCGGGTCTTGGGCTGTCTGATTAAGTTTAGGTGTGTCCGCCTCATATAAGGCCAGAGCTGAGAACACACTCTCTCTCAGCCTGGGAACAGGTCAGCTGCTAAGGACCTGTGGGAGCACTTGCTTGTGGTATGAGAATACTGTAATGTTATGGTGACTGGTATTAGGCCGGCACTGGGATAGAGAGGAATCCTGATATGAGATGTACAGCATCTGAAAAAACGGATACTGGAAGCCTGTGCTAGCATTTCTTCTGTGGTGTTGATATCAGTGTGTCAACAGTGGGAGAAGAGGGTTGCATTGGCAATCCAACATAATGGGCAGCACCTTGAACACATTTTATAAGTGGTCATAAACTTGTAAATAACTCATGAAAGAATAAAGTTACATTAAAACCAAGCACACCATTGTTTGTCTTGTGAAATTCTCAATAAGTTTGTGTGTTACATGACCCTCTCCTATTGGAAAAAATAAAGTTGGATCCAAAATGGCCACCGTGGTCAACACCCATCTTGAAAAGTTTTCCCCCTCCCATATACTAATGTGCCACAAACAGGAAGTTGATATCACCAACCATTCCCATTTTATTTAGGTGACCATATAATGTGATCTCTCACCTCTGTCTACAAGTGTCACCGCTGCAGAGGGTTTCACAGGGGCCTTATTGTTCTTGTCTATGAGATTAGGAACGACTGCCAAGTATGGCTTGGGATCCTTACGAGCTAGTACTTTGTTAGATAAAAGGGCTCTCCTTTAATAGGGGGGTTCACCAGATTAAATATAGAAAGGGATTTTTCCCCTCTTCAGAAGCAAAAAGGGTTAAATGATGGATAGAGATCAGGTTTTTAAAAGTGTGTATAAGGTTAAGAGTTAGATATATAAAATTTACGTTTGTGTTTATTAGATAGAGAGAAGTAGAGTTTGCCTATGGCAAAATAGTAAATATAGTATCCATATAAATGGCCCACCCTGTATATGTATACATATACACACACACGAATATACAAGGGGCTGCTGATAAGTCTTTGGCTTTATCCAGAAAGAAGCGAGATAGGAAGATGAAATTTTACATTTATTCCACATACTCATGGAAACAGATGATGGAGGGAGCTAGATCTGGTGAATAAGGTGGGTGGTCAACCAGCTGGAGGCCTAGCTCCACCAGTTTTGCCATGGTAGCTGTGTTTTTTTTTTTTTTTAAATCATAATGACAAACGAAAACATCCTGATCAAAAGTTCAATTTGATGCTACAAATTTGAGTTTTTTAATTATTAAACAATTTTGGAGTTGCGATACCCATGTGGTTTATTTTAACCAACTGTGAATTTGTAGGCTGTTCAAAATAAAAACTGCGCATCTCAAAACCACATCAAATCCTTACCTAGAAAATGCTGCTTATGAGACGTTTTTCAGATGCTGAAAAGTCAGTGTCCAAATCAACCATGTGAACATACCCTTAGGTTATAGCTTCTCTCATTAAGCTCCAGTCCTACTGATAGGACACAGTAGGGAGTGATGTCATTAGCCCGACCACAACTAGAGAGAGGTGATTGGTAAACTAGGAGAAAATAACTCCTCCATTCTTGAAATGTTGCAGAATCAGAACAGGTTTACGTGTTTAAAGCTTATTACTCCTTTAAAGGTACTTGAGGCCTTGAAGGGAATGTGTCATCAGAAAAAGACCTATTGTCGGGGGCGTGACCGGAAGCCGAGGAGAATGGCCGCAGCTTAGCTGAGCTCCCGCTACCGGCTATATAAATCAGCTGCCCTACCGACATGCACGGCCCTAGATGGGAAAAAGAAGAAGGACCACCCCGCCTCCAAGTCCCCCAAGGAGGGCTCCGTTCCGGTCACGGAGCCAATCGGTACTAGACTCGTACCTCTACGCCGTCTCTCCTGGCGCGGCGCCTCCGGCCTGCACTCCGACACACAGCCTGCTTCACTGCGGACCGCGCGCTCGGCCGCGCGATCATCCTTGGCACCCGCGGCAGCGGCGGCATCACCCGCAGTGGATACCCGACACAGCCCGGAGTTGAGAGCGCAGAAGACACCGCGCCTCCTCCCCAGCATGCCTCAGTCTTCTCCAGCAGCCGCCATGAGGAAACAGGTACTGGACCCTGCAGTGTCCCACCCCCTCCCCCCGCAGCTGGAGCACGTGCAGGCCTCACCATCCACCACGGCGCAGCATCAGCCCTCATACAGCTCGGTGGTGGCCAGTCCCCCTCTCCTGACATCAGAGCACGGCTCCTCTCCTCCTGGCCTTCTGGGCATCTGAAATGCTGGACCCCAAAGCAAAATTTCCAGCTCCTCTCCACATACTCGGGAGTCTGGCAGCGAGTATTCTCCTGGCAGGGCTCTCCTGCATCCTTCCCTCTGCCCTACGCAGTCCTCTTTCTCCCTGACCACCATGCTTTGACTTGATAAAACAACTGCCTAACGGGGATGAGCTGCGGGCATGGTCTCAGAGGTTAGGGCAGCCTGCAGAGAGGAGATTGCCTCGATCAGGCAGACATTACGCAAATAGCTACCCCCCGTGGAAATGCTTGAGGAGGACCATGATAACACGCGAAAATACATCTCTCAAACCCAAACCCTTCTATCTCTGCGCAAAGGGTCTACGGTCAGGAGCTGGCTCGACATGTGGAGGATTTAGACAAACCGCGGCCGCAGGAAAACAAAAATTAGGGTTCGGGGGGCTCCCGGAACCACAGGGGAGGAGGACTTGCGGGCCATCCTGGACTCTATATTCAACCGCATCCCTTGGAGCTAACCCTCCCCGCCCATCAAGCTTGACAGGGCCCACAGAGCGCTTCGACCAAAGGGTTTCCTCTCCGCCCCCCAGGGATGTTATATGCTGCCTACATGACCAAATTGGGTGAAAGAAGCAATAATGGAGAAAGCAGGCGCCTACACAGCAACGACTATCGGGGGAAACTCCTATACAGATCTTCCCCCTGACCTTCTCTGGCACACATTGCAGAAGCGCCGCCACCTCAGACCGCTGCTTGCCATCCTGAAAGAGAATCGTATCCTTTATAGGTGGCACTTTCCGTTGCTCTCTCTGCCAGAATTGAGGGTCGCTCAGCTGTTCTTCGTGTCTTTGCTGCCCTTTCCGAATTTTTGCAATACCCTGAAAATTCCACTCCAAAGATGGATGATTGGGAACTGTCTGTACTCCCGCTCCACCACCGCCAGTATGGGAATTGGTTGTGACTCGCAAGGGACGCTCTCCAGGGACCCATACTTCAGCCCAGAAACCCCGACGCTTTCCACCCCGCTGACTACGGGACTTCCATGCTGACTGGAGGGCCTTCAACATCCTCGTCCCTCTCCTCTCTGGAGCTACTGCACCCATCTAGGGGCTTTCATTAGTCTGCTGCATTTTATAGGGCTTATGATGTTTATCTTCTTGTATTAAGGATGGACCGCTAGCTGTATGCCTCACAGCTTTGGTTTCTTATCCTTGTTTGTTGAGAGCATTTGCTCGCTTCCGGATTCTCTCTCCTCCTTCCTGCCTTTTGGCTGGGGGGACTTGAGACGCTTTTTCCTACCTCGGGAGGTGGGGCCTCGTCTGACGGCCTTCTTTTAGGAGGCCTCGGTGGAGACCTTTTTACCCTCCGAGCCCCCATAATCGGCGCACTTGCGCTACAAGGTATAAACAAGAGCTGGGCACCTGGGCCAGGGGATATTATACCTCTGTCTTTGGTGACCCCACATCTCTCCGGTTTTATAGTCAGTTGTTATAACCGGTTGTTTTCTTGGTCTTGTCTTGTTGGTCTGGTCTGTGTTGTCTCCCCCTACCGTCTTGTTGTCTCACCTTCCCGCCCACCCCCACCTTTTTCCTTTCTCTCTCCTCGCATTCTGCACTCTTCAGGTGCAGTACAGACTCCTGGACGTCCACTGCTTGGGAGACGACCTTCTTTCGGCACCACTCATCTCAAGGTAGCCCCACCTACACCTGGAAATGGTACGTTGTGTCACTTTAAACGTTAAAGGACTTAACTCTAACATTAAGCGCAGGCTGGCCCTGAGGGAATGTAGGTCCCTGCGAGCCGACATTGTGTTTTTACAGGAAACCCACTTTGACTCCAAAGGCTCATTCAGCTTTGCTCGACCCTATTACTCCACCGCTTTTTCTGCATTTAATGACAGGAAGAGGGCAGGAGTGGCTATACTAATAGCCAACACCTGTAGATTGCAGGTTGAGGCATCGCTGGCTGACCCGGATGGGTGGTACATTATCCTTAAAGCTACATTAGAGGGCAAACCGATTACATTATGCAACGTGTACGCGCCACATGTCTCACAGGTCCCCTTCCTAAATAGGGTCTTTTCTAAGCTAGCAAAGTTTTCCTCTGCAGCCTTACTCCTTGGGGGGGACTTTAATATGATCTTCTCGGAATCCATGGATAGATGTAGTATGGGTGGAAAGACCCCAAATCCTACACTTGCCAGATTGTCCACAGCCTTTAGAAAGCTCATTCGCTCCCACGTCTGTTCGACCTATGGAGGAAACAATCATCCTAAAAGTAAGGAGTACTCTTTTTTTCTCCCACCCTCATTAAACGCACATAGGCTTTATTAATTTTTTGGCAATGTCCCAACACATAGGGCCTACAGGGTTCCCACATTGAGCCCATAACATGGTCGGATCACGCCCAGTCCACGGTCAATTTAAATTTACAGCTCCCCAGCTCAGCGGCTGTGTCATTGGAGGCTGGAATGAAACACTCATTAAAAAGGCAGCCTCGAAGGACAGTTGCGTGAGTAGCTCAGTTCCTATTTTGATCAAATGTGGGGTTTTGTCTCCCGCGCCATTCCGTCCCCTGGGGGGCCCACAAGGCAGTCTTTAGAGGCAAATTTCATTGCCTAGGCACCAAGCTAAAAAGATACCGCAGAAAGATCCACCAGAATTTCGCACCCTCCTAAAGGGACTGGAACGCAAAATGGCACTATGCCCTAGGGTTTCAACTTTGAGACGTATAGTCTTGGTTCGAAATAGCCTTAAGGATTTAGCCCTCAAGGTGGGAGAAGCTCCTTCTCTACTCGAAAAAAAAGTATTATGAATATGGGAACAAGGCCCACAAAGCTATTAGCAAGGCAACTGAAAGACGCTCAATACAATCAATGCCTCAAGCCCTTAAGGACAAGGAGGGTACACTGAGGTATGACCCAAAGTCCATTGCTGAAATTTCCTTGGTTTTTTCTCTGAACTCAATGCGATGCCCTCGCCCCTTCCAGGCCCTGGAATGGGAGCCCAGTCTTATCGGAAATTTTTACGAAAATACCCGTTGCCATCGCTCACGCAGGGGGCGGTGGACTTCTTAGGTGCTCCCATTCAATTAGAGGAAATAGAGGAAGTCATTAAAGGCTTCTTCCATCCGGTAAAGCCCCAGCCCAGATGGGCTACCCTATCTGTACTTTAAAGTCTATTCAATATTTTGACCCCGCATATGCGCAATTTTCTGGGAAAGGGGCTGCCATCCCCAACTCCATGTCACATTCGTAATTTTAACTTTGAAACCACAAACCGGGAAGGGGCCCAGCGGGCATGCTAGTTACGCCCGATTTGGTTGCTCAACTCTGACCTGAAATCTATACCAAAATCCTGGCTAACAGACTGAACCACTGGCTCCCTCAACTGATACACAGGGACCAGGTAGGATTCGTCCCTTTCAGGCAGGGGGGAGATAACACGAGGCGCACTATTAACCTGGTGGATGCAGTTAACCACCATGCGCAGCAGGGCCCTTTCTCCCCAGCCTAGATGCTGAGAAGGCCTTTGATAGGCTGCAGTGGCCGTTCCTTTTTGGGCTCTCTCGGCATACGGGGTTTTCTGTTTCCCTTCCTGGCGGCAGTCAGAGGTTTATACTCTTCTCCCTCGGCGTCCATTAAACTCTCTCACTATATCTCTGATCCTTTTGGAATTAAAAATGGTACTAGACAGGGCTGCCCGCTCCCCCCACTCCTCTTTGCGTTGTGCATAGAACCTCTTGCAGTGGCAATTAGGGCTCAACCAGATATCAAGGGCATAAAGATTAGGGATAAGGGGTTTAAATTGTCCCTTTTCGCGGGCGAAAAAATTTTGTTGACCCTGACTGATGTACATACCACGTTACCTACCCTTCATGCCCTTCTTTCTGAATTTGGAGCCCCTCGGGATATAAGATCAACACCCAAAACAGAGGCCCTTCCAATCAACATGCCTCCTGAGGTCTCATCTCCCCTCAAAAATAATTTAAATCCTACAAGTGGCAAAACCCAATCGCTCAAATACCTGGGCATCCAGATAACAGACCAATATCCCTCCCTCTATAGCGCTAATGTCCGTCCCTCTTTAAAGAATTGAAAGATACCCCTTTCTAGGTGGCACCGCCTTCCCCTCTCTCTTCTAGGTAGAATTAATTCGGTCAAAATGTCCATCATACCAAAAAATCCTCTACCTATTCGAAACTCTCCCGGTAATGGTCCCGCTGAGTGATCTACGCTCTATACAGTCAGCTATCCTAAGATTCGTATGGGCCCAGGGTAGGCATAGGGTAGCCAAAAGTGTTATGATGGCCAGTAGGCGGCGTGGGGGACTGGCGGTTCTAATATCCTCAACTATAATTGGGCCACCCACTTGCGTTGTATCCCAGCTTGGTCATCCTCCGAGCATATACCAAGTGGATGGAGATAGAAAAGCTGTGGCTTGCACCCACCCCAATGCACTTCTATGGCATTCGAAGCCTCTCCCCTCATTGGGATACCTATTGGGTCCAATCAAGTTTACGCAACAGATATGGAATCATGTAGGACCAGATTTCAGTTAGCTTCCAAAGCTTCACACATGGCTTCCTTTTTGTGCACACCCTTTTTTCCCCGCTGGCTCATCTGGACTTGTAGCAAGACCGGGCTGGGGCATGAGCTGTTTGTGGATGTTGCTAGGGCTGGAGACAGGAGGCGATTCCCGTTTGACAACCCTTCAGAGGGACTATAATCTCACTGAGAGATCCCCATTTCACTACCTCCAAATAACCCCCTCATGTCTTCCATGTTTGGCACATTACCCTCTCGATCCCGACCTCTTCGAACAGCTCTGTAAAGCGGGCCACAGTATAAGGGTCTCATTTTCCCCGATCTACTCCATTCTTTCGGACCCGCCCTCTGCTAAACCCATAAAACACAAATACATGGCCAAGTGGAAAAGCTACCTAGGGGGGAATTACCCCTCCCCTCCATGGGAGGTGATTTTGGAATGCAGCGGCAAAATCCTCAGTATGTATCCAGCATAAAGAAAATCTATACAAAATACTATTCTTTTGGTACCATACACCGGAGGTCCTGCACAAATGGAACCCCCAGCTCCCATCGGTATGCTGGCGATGTTGCTCCTCAGTGGGTACGCTGCCGCATATTTTTTGGGACTGCCCGATTATTCAACCCTTTTGGTCACAGGTCAGGGAGCGTATAGCTGAGGTTTTGGGGGTGAGGATCCCATTGGACCCTCTTACCTATTTATTGAGTGGGCCGGACAAGGGTCTATCTAAACAGGATTCCAAACTTATGTTGCATATCCTCACAAGAGCCAGGTGCCTAATTTCAGGTAGATGGCGGCAGACCACGCCACCAAGTAGAGGGGATCTCTGACAGAGGCTCACAGAAACACGGCGAATGGAGTTTCTAACTGCCCTGCTCCATGACAAATTGGATTCTGTTGATAAAATCTGGTCCGCATGGGACATGCACCAGCTTGTTGGTCCATCTTGATCAGAACCCTTCCCTTCTTTCCACCCCCCCACTCTCCCTTACCCCTTTTGTGTCATGTCCTACGTCTATATGTTTTGTGCTGTTTCTTATTGATGAGGCTGGAAGTCTTTGACCTATGGCTTAATGAGTAACCATGTAAGTCTTGTCTAATTCGCAGCCTCAATGTTACTTCTGTTTAGGTTTGATTGCATATGTTCAATGCCTGATTCACACATGCCTTATACGTGTACTATATTTTTCAGGTGTCAATTTGCACCGTTGTTTTACTTGTTTTGTCACAATAATTGAAAAATCATCAAAAATTGTCAATTAAAAAAAAACAAAAAAAAGAAAAAGACCTATTGTAACTTATGTTTTTATGTTAAGCACGTTTTTTTTTAAGAATTTTTGGTTATTTTTTTTTTTTACATTTCCAATATAATTTTTTAAAAATCCTTAAGACCTGCAGTTTTCTCTTTGGCCGCTAGGCTTACTAATAGTCTGACACTTCCTATACTGCAGAGAAAACTTTTCAGTGCTTTCCTCATTATCAGTACAGGCAGGATTACAATGAAAGGTGTCACCAAAGTGTCTAGACAACACAGTATCAACGAGTCACAATAGGAGATAGTCACAGCTCCCCCTCTCCAACTTCTTCCCAGGTTACAGAGAATGCCTAGAAAACTCTCCTATGGAAGGCAATGGGTCTGCTCCAGTTTATAGGCTCCTATGTACATGAAGCTACTGTAAAGCATCTCTTTGAATGCTGTTTAAAGCAGCTCAGGCAAAATGGCTGCCCCCATAACCATATATTAACAACACAATTAAAAAAAATCTATAAATCAGAAAATAGAAATGGCTAAGAAAAAGAGAATATGTATCAGTATCTGGTTTTAACCCCTTAACGACCTTGGGCGTATCAGTACGTCCCAGGGCCACTAAGGGGCTTTGCTGGGGGGATCGCTCCGCGACCCCCCTGCACAGCCGCTGGGTGTTAGCGGCAAATCGCCGCTAACACCCGGCAGTAACAGCGCAGGTGGGTGGCTCCGCCCGCTGGCGCTGTTTTACCCATCAGGCGCCGCCGCAAAGATGGCCGCGGCGTCTGAATTAGCGCCGATCGGTGCCGCGCACCGATCAGTGTGGTGATAGGCATAAGCGCAGCTATGCTACGCCGATCCGATCACCGGGCATTGTGGTGGGGAGCCTTGTGAAGGCTCCCGTCACTTACCCTGGCCGTTTGCCCCACTTCCGTCCGCAGACAGGAAGTGGGGGAAACCGCCATCTTTGTACACCCTAATGCATTGCCTATGCAATGCATTAGGTTGTATTAACAATCGCGCCACCTAGTGGTCAAGTACCAAAGGTGGCCTCAATGTTACAGTAAAAAAAATAAATAAATAAAGTTTTAAAGTACAAAAAAAAAAGTATTAAAAGTTCAAATCACCCCCCTTTCCCCATTTACAAATAAAATCATTAAAATAATAAAAAAGTTACACATATTTGGTATCGCCCGCGTCCGAAAAAAAGTCCCATCTATTAAAATATAATATCATTTATCCCCTATGCTGAACACCGTAGAAGAAAAAAAAATTCCAAACGCCAAAATTGCGTTTTTTGGTCATTTTACGTCACTCAAAAAATGGAATAAAAATGATCAAAAAAGGCGCATGCATTCCAAACTGCTAGCGATAAAAAGTACACTTCAGCCCGCAAAAAATGCCTCCTCACTGACGTCTGTAGGTGTTAGTACAAAAAAGCTATTGGTCGCACAAAATGGCGCTGTGGCGCAAATTTGTAAAATAGAAAATGTTTCGAATTTTTTTACGGTAACAAAACAGAACGGACACCCTCCATGTTTGGTATTGCCGGATGTGTAACAACCTGAAGAATACGGATAACACATTATATTTACCGAAGATTGAACGCCGTAAAAGCAAAACCCCCGCAAACATGGCGAAAATAAAAAATTTTTCACAATTTGTCCCACTTGGAATTTTCTTGCGGTTTCCCAGTATATTCTATAGTAAAGTAAACACCATTAGAAAGTACATCTTGTCCCGCAAAATAAAAGCCCTCATGTGTATGTAGGTGGAAAAATAAAAAAGTTATGGCTTTCAGAAGGCGAGGAGGGAAAAACGAACATGTCACCAAAAAAAAAAACCTGGTCCTTAAGGGGTTAATTAATAAAAAAAATAAAATACAAAATAAAATGGTGATAGATTCCATTTAAGATGTACAGTTAATTTCTCTGGAAATTCTTAGCTTTATGTCAGTTTCTCTACTGATTAGCTGCTCCACTTCCTCCATTGTATGTAAGCAATAGGTATAAGGCTATGTTCACACGGCATAATTACAGGGCGTAATTTCTTCAGGTTTGGTAATTACGCCCCGCAATTACGCCGGGACTTCGGGAACTCGCGGCGACTCCCGCGGGGCAGGAGGGCCAGCAGCCCGCCGGCCCCATAGACATTCATCACTAGCGGCGCGTATTCGCCACTTGTAATTGACATTTCACTTATCTCCCCACACGATGTATTGTGCGGGCGGGGAGAGGAGGCGTAATCCATAGTTCTCTATGAGAACTGTGGATTACCGTAATGACTGGGACGTATCTCGCCCTGTATTGAGCGCTGTCCGCCGAGAAATACATCCCAATTTAAGCTGTGTGAACATAGCCTAAGAGTCATGGATATTTATTATGGTCTAGATACATGCAAAAATATAAGATATTCCTAGTGCCATGTTTAAAAATGGTTTGAGAAGTTTCCAATTCCCCTCCTGGCAGCACATGACTAAGCGACCAAAATACTGTAACACATGTACAATCTAAGCCCAAAAAATCATCATCATGATAGGAGAGGTAAAACCTGTCATATAGGCTCTTTCACTTTTCAAGTTTGTACAAACATAAAAAACGACGTCGCTTTATTAGTGTGGCAATGTATACCCAGTACAACCTCCTTTATGTGAGGCAGCTCTACTGACAATAAGCTGAATGCTAGGATGCCGGACCCTGGTATTTAGGGGTCACTGCTGTAGAAAATGCAAAGGAAATCTTTGAAGGCAAGAGACAGTCTATGCAGCCATCCTCCAGGATATCATTGCCCCGTGCATGGAAGGGTTGCCCTGAGTTGATAACCTCTCTAAATACTTAATATTCTCTTTTCCTCCTTTGTGATTAGTACAGTAAAATATTCAGTCATTTCTATGGTCTTTCCAGTTTTCAGTCTGAATGTTTGCCACAAACCCACCGCAGCGACTGCTCTGTGGAGAGATCAGTCAGTTGCTGGACAGACCTCCAGCTGCACTGACAGGCATAGGCGCGGGCTCCCTTCTTTCTTATCATCTTGGTCTGTAACTTGCTGGGCTCTGGCATACTGTTCCTGTAAAAGAGCAAAGGTTATATCATTAGTAATCTCACCCCAGGAAAGCAGAAATGCAATAATGGGCGTGAAGCATAACACACAAATATAAGCCTCAATGATATTGTACTGCAGAAGCTTAGATTTCTCAATGCAATCTCTGTCCACTGCCAAAGGAGACGCGGAACAAAAGTGACATCTGTTTAGAGCATTTTTATGTCTAAGAAAATCAGATGTAATTTTCAAGCCATTCAGTCACTAACTGTACAACACTAGCACTAACTATGTAGTGTGGTCTCTCTGTCCTAATCTAACAAAAGTAAAATCAACACTTAGGGCCACATGTATCAACGCGTTTAGGTCTAAAACCTACTTTTTTGCCCATAGTAACCTATGGGCAAAAGAGTGAGTTTTAGACCTAAACAGGTTCATACATGTGGCCCTTAGTTTGCATATATTCCTATGCTTAAAGGGATTGCCTCACTACAAAAGATTAGCTTTCGACATGTAGGAAACGATAAATGAAGATTTTTTTCCACATATGCTTTATTTTGTTGAGAAGATAAGAGAGATTTTATCTGTCTTTGGCTACCGTCCTCCTCTCTCTGCTTTTTGTCTTATCTGATAGGAGGGAGTGATGTCACTACAGGTCTGCACAGAGGATGCTGGCAGCTTGAGAACAGATTATGTTATCTCTAAAAGTATGTTGACACGGCGTATTGTGTACTGTGCGCGCCTCAATACGCTTGTGTTTTAGAAGTATGCGCTGATCTACGTGCGTAAGCACCGCGGAAAAGTGACATGTCACTTCTCTCTCCCAGCGTACAATGTGTATACTGTATGCCAGGGGAGCCAGACATAACCATACCATAATTGTGGGGCATATTTTGGGCGTACTGAAGTGCAAATACACCGTATGAACATACCCTAACATGCAAATAAGAGTAATTACCTGTTACCTATAGTGTAGAGAGGATCTGAGCTCATAGATAAGATCTCCTGCTCTTCTGTCAATGCAATAAGAAGAGCTGTGAATACAGAGCTGATATGCTAATCACTGCTATAGAACAAAACAAATCTTGACCAGGAACAGTTAAGAAGCATGAATCTAAAACTGCTTGTGGCTCTGTGAAACAGCGTGGGGAGACAACCCTTTTAAGTTAGTTTTGTTCGAGTTCTGGAGTTAACAAACATGCACCTACTGAAGACGAGCTGGTTCCCATGTATTTTTCCTCTGCAAGAGTCCCTATGCCAAATCAATCTCTGCTTAGAGAACCAGTCCAACCCAGGGTTACCACTTGCCAAAATATGATAGTTCATATAGATTCAGGATATCACTGGAGACAGAGCGTGATAAGAATAACCATTTAAATAATAGAAAATCATTCATTTACTAGCATGCTTTATAAAACTAGCAGAATTACTCGGATTCACATAGGCCCATTGCATTTAATTATTTTTTGCTTGTTTGTTACAAGTCAGCCTGGAGACAGGTTTGGTGTGCTCTGTTTCTTGTGTGTCTCGCTGAGACTACAGTTGTGCCTCAAATCAGCTGGGGAGTTTCAGCAGCTGGTTGGGCTGCATTTGGTCAGTCTGGAGATGGGCCTAGGTCAGCGAAGAGGTTTCGGCAGCTAAGGCAGCAGCCATGCACTTTGCCACATAAGCCTTTTGTCCAAGTGCAGGGTTCAGTTTTGGATGCTTGACTGGTCTGAAAGTTCAAGGCCAGGTAGGTACCATCTACTTAGGGCGAATTCTGATTTTTATTGTGAATATGTCGAAAACAGTAGGTCCCAGAGAGCTGAAGAAATCTAAAACCTTTTGAAACTCCTAATTTATCTGTTTGCCAGATTCGGTGCAGATTGCTACAGTTATGTGTCTGTATATAAAGAAGACATCGATCATGGAGAGTTCAGATTTTTCGTGAATATGTCAAGAACGACAAGTCCTGAAACCTGGTCTAATACCATCTGGAGTGACTGGTTTACCAATGTGTGAAATTTGGTGCAGATTTTTCCAGTCATTTGACTGTTCATGATAAACCGGCACTGTTCATAGCAAGTTTTTTGTAAATATGTTGAAAATATTAGGTCCTAGAGAGCTGAAACTCAATCTAAAACCCTCTGAATCATCCACTTGGTACCAAATTTTTGTCCAGATTGGTCCAGTCGTTTGGCCATGCACAGAAAGAATCTAAAAGCAAAGTCAAACCTGAATAATGAGAATTTACATTCCTAAATGGTGTATTATGTTGAAAAGGCTGAAAGTCTTCCTACTTGTAGTAAAGCTTCTCCTTGATACATTACTGCTCGGATGTTTGTTCTGGAACCAAAATGCCTTGGTCTGTAGATCATTTAGTACAGAGCTAGGATTTCTGAATATCTCACCATGACACCAGCCTACGGCCATTTCACGTCGTCAGACGCTTCTTCAAGGCATGCCTTGAGGAAGCATCTGATGACGTGAAATGGCCGTAGGCTGTGGCGGTGTCTCTCCCTGTCCTTCTGTTTGTGTGCCCGCGTGATGTTTTTAAACGCTGAATAAAAACTGATAGAAAAAGGAACCGGTGAGTGCAGCTATAGTTCTTCTATTGTGCATTGGATTTGAACTCTCTATTGAATAGCACTGCACCTCCATCTATCCGTACATACCTCTGTGGATTATCTTAAATGGACTGCGTGTATTAATCGGGGCTGGTGCCAATCCATCTTTTCAACTTTTTGTCATTTTGGAGATAGGTGTGGTTCCCAGAGGTGGGACCCGGACCTATCAGACATGGATGGTATATCCTAGCGATATACCATCATTGTTTAAATTGGGAATACCCCTTTAAAAACTGACCAAATGAAGATGGAATTATAAAAATTTCTCATACTGCCCAGCTAGAAGGCTGGATATTAGGTGTGTGTTCAATGGGACCGTGAAAAGTTGAAGTACAGTGCAATGTGCCATCTACTTAGGTGGGGTCCCACAAGCAGCGAGTTCAGACACCACAGGATAACCGCTCTTGGGGCACTTTGGGCTTTTAAGTTCCTTAGCTACAAATGTATTCACATGAATAAAAACACTATTATTTTCATAACCAGGGACTATTTCCTTTATTTTATCGGAATTCTAAACTTGTCGTCGTCTTCCTCACATTCACTCTACATAAACGCCAAGTATTTACACGTAAATGTAATAGCTTTCTACCATAAAGTGATAATCATGTGGCTATAGAATCCATGTTGCTTCCTGGGTTGAGAGCTATTGCTCACCCACAAAGCATGGTCATTTTAAGAAGAGAGCATACAGATGAGGGTGCTTACTGTCGCCTGTCTGGTACTGAGCAGAAACATTCGTCACATCTCTAATTGTTAGGTTACACTAAGCTTAAGTGCTGCAATTTTGCAAATGTACCTGAAGAAAAGGTAGTCGCAGGACGGATCCCATTTGTAGTCATCAAATGTCACAATGTTAAAATCGCAGGTGGTGCAGCGCAGCTGGTTACAAGCTCTAGAAAAAAGGAAGAACAAGGAGCAAAGTGGAGTCTCGGTGGTTTGAAGAGCGTGTTTCTGAAACGCTGCAGGAAGTGCACAAAATACAAAAGTGACATTCAAAAGACGCATTTTAGATGATATCACAATCACATCAAATAAACTCTGCTAAGTACATAGGCGTCCAGAGTGAGACAAAGGTCCAGAATCGCCTCAATATTTGTACAGCTCTAAGTATCACAATAGTACCACTCATACCAGTAGGTATTACATCAAACTGTTCTAATGACACACACAACCTTACTCCTCCTCAACCACCATACTGACCATGTATCTGACTCATGCCCCATCTTGTATGTAATGACATCACTTGTAGCAAAGCTCGAGAAGGGAATGGCAAGACCTTACTGCTGCCAAGCTGCTGTTCTGCTCTGTCAGCATGGTTCCAGTATTAAAGGGTGCAGTGTTAATCTTATAATGTAAGCGATCGTTCACACCTCAGTTTTGGCTCTGTTCTCGTTATGCATCAGGATACTGTTTTTACTGACAGACACCGTAAATGGAGCCAAAAAATGAGGTGTGAATCCAGGATAAGCTTTGCATCTTCCCAATACACTATGCACCTTATTTATCAAAACTGTCTAATAGCAAGACTGTCTTTGTTGCAACCAGAGCTCAGTTTTCATTTAAAGCTATGGGCAACAAAGACAGTCTTGCTATTAGGCAATTTTGATAAATGAGGCCTGCTGTGTTTCAATTGTTCACCAAATCTTTGTATGCTGTCAGTGAGTATAAAACGCATCGCTTGTAGAAAATGTCTTATGATCAGGTGTAGTGTTGATTGAACTGTTCTAGAAAAGTTAAGTTCTAGAACTTTTAGAATTCGAACCAAAAATGAGCACAACGGGCTCCTATGGAAAACCCGTGCAGCAGTCCCCACTGCACAGGTTTTCCGCCTGGCGGTTTTTCCACCCACTGGCCGCCCGCAAAATGTTCTACAAGCACATTCTTCCGTCCGGTTTTTGGACAGAATCTGTGCATGTGACGGGGGAGGGCTCATCGCGGAGAAAACCCGCCTCCCCCCACCCTGTGGCCTTGGGGACGGCCGCAAAACAGGACAAATACCGGTCGGATAAACCGACCAGTATTTGTCACTTGCCGCGGGGACACACTGTAACAGACAAAGGAGATTCATTACTTTTATTTACTTTAGAGCAGAGAGCTTCAAAGCATCTCCTGCAGTCATGTCAGTGCCACAAGAAGTGCTGAAAATACAGAGTGGATATGTCAGTCAGTGCTATAGAACCATCCATAGCCTGGCCAGGAAGAGATAGCTGCTTTTTAAACAACCATTTTAAGGCTTTGTTCGAGTGTACATGTAAAGCTATCCCTCACTTCCGGTTCCGGCGCACGCATGTGAGGAGGCAGCGCTCAGAGCTCCCGCACAGCGCCGCCCGAAACAGGGCTTTCCCGCAGCATACCTGCAAAATAAACGGCACTTTTAAGTGCCTCTTCACCCCGTGCACACTCCGGTACGGGAGCGGGGATTCCGGAAGAAGCGGGGAGCCCGTGTGTGACAGCGGCCCCTTAGTGACCTGCCGGCCGTCATTCCAAGATGGCGCCCGAGCCACCACGCGGCTCCAGGAGCGGCCGCGGAACCTGCCCAGCGATACCAGCGGGGGAGGAGGCAGCACCACAGGCGGACCCACTGCTGGATATTCAGGTCAGAGACATCCAACTCCCTCACAGAGAGTCCCAGGGAGCAATATCAGCCTCACAGGCATCAGAGGCAGTGGCAGCTGAACCCTTTGATTCCCAGGGAGGCCTAGAGGAGAAAATTCCAGGGCTAGAAATTTCTTGTAAAACCATGGCGGTGGCTGTTGCTAAACTACTGGCTCCTGATATAATGGCATCTTTTGAAGCTACAATTTCTGCCTCAGTAAAGGCTGCAGTGACGGCCGCAGTGTCAGCCATGCATAAGGACATCTCAATGCACACCTCACAAATTGGGGACTTGGAAGAACGGTTGAATGTAGTGGAGGACGACATGCTTGGGGCTAGGAGTAAACTAGAGAGATTGGCCAGACGAAAAGAGTTCCTCCAAAACAAGGTCGAGGACCTGGAAAACAGGTCCCACAGGAACAACTGGCGGATTATTGGCCTAAGCGAGACTATCCCAGTGAAAAATCTGCATAAAATCTGTGCCATCGAAATCCCACAGCTTCTTGAACTGCCACACTCCTTAAAGGTGGAAAGAGCGCATAGGATAGGCCCGCCAAAAGCACCACCTTCCAATGGGACACCAGATAAACCCAGACCTGTCATAGTAAAATACTTAGACTACTCTGAGAAATCTCAATTACTACAAGCTTACAGGGCGCTCAAATCGCCCTTGATTTATAAAGGCAATAAGCTCCAAATTTTTGCAGACTATTCCATAGAGGTCTCCAGAAAGAGGAAGTTGTTTTCGAATGTCTGCACAGCCCTAGTAAAACGGCAAATCCGTTTCAACCTCCAGTTTCCCGCAATGCTGAGAATATTCCCAGACAACGGCCAGCCTGTGCTCTGTCATACCCCGGAGGAGGCAGAGGAGTTCCTGGAAAGTTACACCCGGCAGAAACGTTCTTCAGAAAGGCCAGAGGAAGGAAAATATACCATGGAGAGGAGGAGTCAGCGCAACACTAGCAAGCCCAGGTCTAGCCAGGACAGTGATACCGCCAGTACTCACTCGGGTCAATTCCGGACCCCGAGAAAACGTTGACATTTTATGCACCATCAGGTTTTTCTTCTTCTCTAGGGACCTACTCCGGGACTTATCTGCTTAGTAGTTGTATCGTTTGCATTGTTACGCATTGAGTCTCGGGGAGAGGGAGTGGAGATTGGACCGATGGAGCGCGGGTTACCACACCTGTGGAGAGTTACAGAGTTGGGGGGCAGCCATATGTCTGGCAATACTGGGAGGGCACTTCAAGCCACTCACTCAGGGCGGCGGGAGGGGGGCGTGGCGGTCGAAGAGGGCCTAGGGAGAAGCTCCGAGGTTAGGGATCTCACTTGGGGCACCTTGCGTGAAAAAAGAGAAGTCACTAAGGAGAGAGGAGGAGATTCGGTTAGGTTTTGGAGGTATCAGTTCGTAGGTTCTTGTTCTGGGGGGTAGGGTAAGGTGTGCACGGGTTCGTCGTAAAGCAGGGAGAGAGGGAGAGACTCAGGCTCCATAGATAATGCGTATTATATCTTGGAATGTCAAGGGGCTTCGGTCCCCCCCAAAAGAGATCAATGGTTCTACGACATCTCAAAAAACAAAGACCGGACATTGCCATATTACAGGAAACACACTTAGAAGAGAAAGATTTTGATCGCATTAAAAAAATGTGGGTAGGTGAGGTGAGGGGCTCAGTAGCAGTGAAGGGTAAGGCGGGTGTGCTTATGCTATTTAACAAGAATACCCCATACAAAATTCTATCTCAAGAATCTGACAAAGAGTGTAGGGTATTGAAGGTAGTAATGGAGACCTCAGCAGGAGTGCTTACTCTTTTCAACGTCTCTGCGCCTAAGGCTCGGTATAAAGAATTCTTTTACCAGTTGGGTACTATTATTTCTAAGGACAGTGGCAACAACATCCTAGTAGGGGGGGACTTCAATAGCGTCATGGATGAAAGGGAGGACAGAAAACGTTCGAGCTCTCAGAGGGGAATGCGGAAAGAAGGCAAGAGCTTGATTAGCGGTCTCTGTGACTCTTTGGGCTTGGGGGACGTGTGGAGGCTGTTGAACCCACAGGAAAGGCAGAACACGCTTTCTCCCACGCCCATTTGTCCTGGTCCTGACTGGATTATTTTCTGGCCAACCGTCACCTTTTAGGTCAGGTGGAGGATATAGAGATAGGAGATCTGGTGATCTCGGACCATGCTACTGTCCCTGAGGGATATGCATCCCAAAGGATCAGACATATTGTGGCGTCTCCCAAGCGTTCTTACAGGAGACGACCATTTTCAGGAGCTCCTGAGGCGCTGGTGGGAGGAGTTTGCGCAGGATAATGACGTCCATACAACTACCCCCGGGCTTTTCTGGGACACAGGGAAGGCAGTATTGAGAGGTAGAATTATGGCCTATATGGCAGCCAAGAAGAAGGACATGAGGGCTAAGCACGATAAGTACACTATTGCCCTAAGAAACTCCTACACCAGATTCTTAGAACATCCCTCAGAGGATAATAAAAGGGAGTGGACAGCGGCCAAGGAGGCGTTTGATTTTCAGCAAAAAAACATAGATCTCTTATAGAACGATCATCTGAGATCTTCCTTATTCAAACTGGGCAATAAGTCGGGAAAGCTCGTAGCAAACCTGGTAAGGACTAGGGGAGGTCAGACCAACATTATGGGACTGAAGGACGGATCAGGAGTGGTGTCGAGAGACCGCAAAACAGTCAATAAAATTCTAGAAGAATATTAGACAACTTTACTCCCAGTCCAGTGTGATATGTCTAAAGGGGTAGCTTTTCTGGAAAGCATTAACCTACAGAAGCTCCCCAGTGAAGACAGGGACGAGTTGAATAAGACGATTAGTGAGGAAGAGATAGAGGCCGTCATCAAGAATATTCCTCCGGGTAAGGCTCCGTGCCCCGACGGTTTGTCAGGTGATTTCTACAAATTACTGCACAAAGAGATAAGCTCAACATTAGTGAAGGTTTATGATGAGATACTGCAGGAAGGCAGGATGCTTCCTTCGGGGGATACAGCTTACATCAAGGTATTATTCAAGAAAGGCAGAGATCCTCTGGACGCAGCATCCTATCGCCCCATCTCTTTGATAAACCAGGACATCAAAATTATATCGAAGGTCTTAGCAAATAGGTTGGCATCCATAATGCCAAAGCTAATAGGCCCTCATCAAATGGGGTTCATTAAGGGAAGATCCGGGGTAAAAAACATCAGGACAGTTTTGACAGTACAGGATTATATTGACAGGCATCAGGAGGGAAACACCGCAGCCTTATTGAGTATAGACGCTGAGAAAGCCTTTGATAATGTAAACTGGAAGTGGCTAAATTTGGTGTTGGACAAAATGGGTTTTATAGGAAATTTCAGGAAATGCCTTATGGCTATGTACAATTTGCCTCAAGCGAGGGTGCATACGGGCTTTATCTCTTCCCCCATCTGCTTACAAAAGGGAACAAGGCAAGGTTGCCCGCTATCCCCGATGCTTTTTGACATTGCCCTCGAGCCACTGGCACAACATTTATCAGACTCTGACACATTTAGAGGGATATCAGTGGGCTCCAGGGAAGTCAAGTTGGTATGTTTTGCAGACAATATCCTCATATTCATGAATGACCCTGAAGGCCACTTAAAGGGAGTTTTGGAGGTCCTCACCAAATTTGGAGAATTCTCAGGTTTTAAGATAAATAGGGATAAATGGCAATTAATGCCGTAATCGTATTCCTACTCATACAGTGGAGGTGGAGGTAGTATGTTCCCACCTGACATACTTGGGGATTAAGATTGGGTCAAAAGGAACATCGGTATATCAACTTAACTATCCACCGTTGATCACAAAAATCATAGCGGAACTGGAAAGGTGGAGAGATCTTCCTTTGTCTATCACAGGCAGGATCCAACTGATCAAGATGATAAGCTTTGCGAGACTTCTTTATCCTCTGCAGAACATGCCTCTTCTGCTGAAGCATGCAGACGTTAATAGGCAACGGCGAGCCTTCTCGAGGTTCATCTGGAAAGGCAAGAGGTCACGCATAAGTTATGAGAAACTGTCTGCGAACAGGCTGCAGGGAGGGGGCAGTTACCCAATATTAGACTCTACAATTTGGCTTCTATGTGGAGACATGTGAGGGACTGGATAGATGGCTCGGATTTATTTTCCAACACAGATCTAGAATCACAGCTCATACCAGGGTGTAGTCTGGTGGCACTACTGCATTTACCGTTGAGATTATTTCCAAAGGGAGTCAGGTGCAGTACCATGCTGAAAGACACGTGGGCTACCTGGAGGCATACAAGAAAGCTATTTAAGCGTCCCATGTATATTTCACAATACGCCCCTCTTTGGGACCTTCCTTCATTCCGCTCGGGTAGTGAGAACAAGCTGTTCCAACCGTGGAAGCGGAGGGGAGCCAGGGTCTTGGGGGACCTGCTGTCGAAACACTCGGGTTCCTTACTTAACTGGGATGAGGTGAAATAAAAATTTTCCTTGGGTGGTAATCAGATCTTCCAATACATGCAATTAGAACATTTCTGCAGGGCAAATGTCTCCCATCTACAGTCACTGGGAGAGACGAAGGAATTTGCTGAGCTCACTAAGCCAAGCGAGAGTAAAGGGTTGCTGTCTAGGCTATACTCCATATTCTTAGCTAAAGGCAGCGAGAGGATGGAGTCAAAGCTCTTCGGGTATTGGGAGGACAGGATCTGCGACACTGAGTTACCTCACAAAATATTAAAGGGTCTACAAATAGTACGCAAAGCTATAGTTAGCGAGCAATGGCGAGAGATACCTTTTAGGTTGGCACACAAAGCCATATATGCCTTTACTGTCCCTCCAGGACCAAGTAGGCCTACTCATTTCACGGCATGCCCCAAGTGTGGGCTGGATAGGGCTGACCTATTTCACTGTATGTGGCAATGTCCTGGTATCAACAGGTTTTGGCAGCAAGTTAAAAAATATCTTGATGACACCTGGGAGTGTTCATTCCCCCTGACCCCGCAAGGGATGTTATTTCACTACGCTACTGAAGCGATTTCGGAGGAGTCGCCGGAGAGAACCCTTGTTATCAATAAAAGGAGTCCATGTAACTCTACTGGCGGCAAAGAAGTGCATCTTAAGGCACTGGATAGACAACTCGAGTCCTTCCATACCAGAACTTACAGTATGCCTTTGCTAAGTTCTCGACTTAGAGAAACTCCAGGCGGTAAATACTAGAGATGCAGAAGCAGGGAGGTTCTTGAAGAAATGGAGATCTTTTATTTCCAAACAGTACAATCCAGATGAAATGAAAACACTGATAGAACCATTCAAATACACTGAATACTATCTTATAGAGCAGCTGAAAGGAAATCTAGGGAATCTGGATGTCGGGGATTAAAGTGGGAGGTTCCTGTGCACACTTTGTGGGCCCCGTTGGGGGGGCGGTGTTGGTACCTTAACAGGATGGGGAGAAAATTTTTAAAAATATAGGAGACGTTGGACTGTATCACTGTTTCCATGTTTGTACAAGGTGAATTGCACTTACATATTGTTTTCTGTCACTGTTTTTCATACCCGAAACACGTATGTAGATGAGCAATATTGGCTTGACAATTATTCCCTTTTGCTTCTCAAAGATTCAGTGAATCAGAAGTAAATTGAGGATTTGTTACAACCTATAGAGGGCGCAGTGAGCTTTCCAGCTCCTTTCCCATAATGCACTGTTTTTCTGGAAATTTGAAGACTTGTGCATTCATAGCTCTCTGTTATGTCTACATGATTGTGTACAGTGTCTTCCTTAATAAAACATGTTTAAAAAAAAAAAAAAGCTATCCCTCAGGGGTCCTTCTGTGTCATCTGTCACTTTCAATGGCAAGAACTTCGCTACATGAATTTATTGCAGTTGTAAATTCCTACAAGAGTTGAAAGCCGGTTCTGATAATGTTCAACTGACACGGGTTCACGGCTTGTTATTGTATATCAGAGATGTGTCTCTTGCCATGAGGACTGTAAATAAAACTTTCAATAAAACAAAGTGGACAACACTTTTAATTAGTATAATCATCTGAACGTACAGCAGATGTCCAGTTGCAAGCAATACGTAAGCGTGTTCTGGGTATTGCTTACTAGTTACTTACTTTTCTTCAGACTGGCTGCATTGAGCACAGCCATGACCAGTGACTTTAGACCTGCTTCGCTGTCCCAATGGAATATGAAGTAGTCCGGAATCCACCTTCTCGTTCACTGCCGGCTCAGCCTGCATTTTCTGTCCCCCTACTGTAATCTACACTGTGGCTCTGCCTGTTCAGATTGGCTGCTGTGTATAAACAGTAGCCCACCACAATCTGAACTCAGGGCTTGTTCACGTGGCGTTTTTGGATCCAATGTCGGATCTGTGTTGGATCCGAAAATCGCATCCAAAAACGCAGCAGCGATCGGACCCTAAACGTATCCAAACATGCAGCTGCATGTTTGGATACGTGTTGGATGCAGCAGACACGCACTATATAGTTAGTTAGTTTTAAATAGGGCTTCTGCTCCATCTTTCGGATCAAGAATTTACCTGACAATCCGTGGAAGGGATCCAAAAGACGCAGTGAGACACACATCGGCGATCACTCATGTGAAGGCCAATGCGTGTTTCATATTAAAAGCAATGTAAATCATGTTGCTATTTGTTAGCTGCATATTTGGACCAGTTTAGAGTCCGAAAGACAGATCCAAACACGCATATAAAAGCGTATGTTCTTGTATCTAGCCTAAAAATATGTTCCCACGGCTGATTTTTATTATATTTACTATTTTGCCATAGGCAAACTTAAACTCTATCAGTTCTTTATCTATAGAACACTAAAACGTAACTTTTATTATGCATAACTCTTAACCTCTATACGCACTATTTAAAAACCTGATTTCTAATCTCTCAATTTGTCACTTTCTAATTGTGAAGGAATAGCTCCTTTTCTATTATCAAGTCTGGTGGAACACCACCTATTAGCAGGGAAACCTCGTATATACAGTGGATTATCCGACTGGTATTTACTCTGTTTTGTGGCCGTGTACACGGCCGCAGGGGGACGGCTTTTATCCGTGGTTTGCGGATTCAGCCCGTCCCCTTTTGCATTGACAGGTTCATGTACCGCTCGAAAAGTGGGCGGAAGAATGAACATGTTGAATGTTTTTCGGACCGCTGGCGGTCTAAAAAACGGTCTGGTAGAAAATCCGTACAGTGGGGAATGCTGCATGGATTTTCCATAGGAGGTCCCTGATAAAGTTTGACAGCCGGTTTACAGACCGCTTTTAAATCCAAAAACTGTCTGTGAAACCGGCTGAAAAACCTGCCGTGGGGACATGCCCTTAAAGGGGTTGTCTCACTACAAGGATTGCTTTTTATATGAAAGAGCTTGCAAAAACAAGTCACTTTGTCATATATGTCCATTAACGGTGTCCTACCTATTCTGAGATATCCCCCTTGTATGGGTTGCATCAGCTCCTCAGGTCGCTATAGCTGCAGACCTGTTTGATCTCTCATGATAGGCTGCCAGCACTGGTTGCTATAGCTACAGACCTGGCTTCTACTGCAGCCTAGTAGAAGCCAGTAGACACGTCCCTGAATTAAAAAATGAAACTGAGAAAACAGGACTGAAGTAAGATGAATCAATGTAGTGAGACAACCCCTTTAAACATTTAAACGTTATGAGGAGTTACAAAATTATTTTATTGCTTTGTAATAGGAATTTGAATATCCAGAAAAACGTTACTCAGCTTCACTAAAATACTGAATGGAATATAATGGAAAATATTACTTTTTCATGTGTGTGTGGGAAATAAAGGGCATAACTAAAGATAGACTTTATGATGCAGCAGAGCTGAATAACACGATGTACAGTTTGGCTTTGTTCACACAGCTGATTTTGGGACGGATTTCAGTCCGTAGTGCGCGCCGTACTGGCTGAAATCCGTCCCAGGCATTACGGTAATCCACAGTTCTCATAGAGAACTATGGATTTCGTCTCCTCTCCCCGGTCGACGGATTTCGCGAGCGGGGAGAAAGTGACATGCACACTATCCCGGTGGGATACGCACCGTGGATAATGGATGTGTATGGGGCCGGCGAGCTGACGGCCCCTCCACCCCGTCCCCGCTGCACGGCACCCGTGTGAACATAGCCTAAGTGTGTCGATAACTTAGTAGGGTTACCTGCAGACATATGGCAAACCTCAGGTAACCTTTGTCATGATGATTTGTACCTACAAGATGGCTCAGTAGAAGTTTTTAACAATTTTGGAATTAAATAATACAATGTCTTAGATTTACTTTTTTTTTATTATAGCAGAAACATCAATGTCAAATATTATCTACAACCATAAGGCAGAAATACATCTATCTGTAAAAATCCTAAAAAATACAAGGTTTTCAATTGAACAACATATTTTATTATAGTCTAATAAAGATGTTGAATGAATCAAGAGCGCCAGCTACTGCTTACTTTACAATCCTACAAGATGAAATGCATCCAAACCACTACGGCTCTTGTATCCATAGTGTATTAGGAGGAAAAAATACAAAACTGTTGGGAGTCATCAGTACTAGCGTATATTCACACAGTGTATTTTTCCGTTCAAGATATTAGATATAATCAACATCAAAATAGGGGCACGCAGATTTTAATGCCCCACTGACTTCAATGGGAAAAATCCAAGTGGAATTTAAGCGAGAACTGCATATTGAAGGGACGTACTCAATATTCTGCATGAAATCCACATACGGAAAAATGCATGTGAAAAACACAACAATGCCGATTCCCACTGAAATCAATGGGAAAAGTGTTTGTTAGTTGTGATAAGATTCTGATACTGTATAGTGGTTTAAAAATAATTGTCTGCCTTGAAGAAGGACTTAAGGGACTGTCTCACAATGCTGTTTCACAAGCAGTTTTAGATTCATACTTCCTCCCTCTTCCTGGTCAGGCTGTGGGTGCTTTTATAGCAGTGATTAACATATCAGCTCCACATTCTCAGCACTTCTAATTGCAGTGACATGAGAGCAGGAGATAAAATCTATAGAGCAGAGAGCTTCAGAGCTCAAAGTAAACAAACAAAAGTAAGTAATCTCCTTTGTTTGTTGAAGATAATGCACTTTGTTCTCAAGCTGCATGTGGTGACGTCACTCAGATAACACAAAGAGCAGAGCGAGAATGAGAAACCTGTGTGCACTAAGAGCAGATAAAATCTCTCCCATCTCCTCAACAAAGAAAAACAAAGCAATATATTTGAAAAAAAGTCTTCATTTACCATCCCCTACATATTAAAAGCTAATCTTTGTAGTGAGACAATCCCTTTAATAGAAAATACAAAAATGTTAGCTCATCTCACCTCAAAAAAAAAACACTCCAGCGTCGCCACTGTTCTCGTTTCTCTCTGCCAATGACGTCAAGTTCTTCAGTCACTTGACACTTCACCCAAAACGGACCTAAGCTGTCTTGTGCTTTTAATAGAAAAGACCATTGAAGTCTGGGAATGGTTGAAGCACCACATGACCAAGGAAGATAATGTCATCAGCAGGGAGTACCTAAAGTGGTGTCGGCATTGTAGTGGAGTGGCCTTCAGAGTTTTTTTTGTTTTTTTTTTCTCCTTGTCTTTTAAGCTGCCTGTGACTGGCAGATCATTTTGTTTTACCCTTAAGGCCTCCCAAACATTTTTTACACTAATGGACAACCCCTTTAACCTCTTAAGCACCAGGTCCGGCATTAATATCCAGCTAAGATTTTGCCTCCCTGTGTTTCAACAGTCATAAACCTTTCTATAATGCAGTTATATGAGGACTTGTCTTATGCTGGAGAAGTTGTATATTTGGGGGGGGCATAGTTTGAATTTACATATAAACTACTGCGCAATTTGAAAAAAAAAAATTTGCAGCATGAACATAAAATAATTTTTCTGCATTTGCTTTTTAAAAAAAAATGTTTTACACCATTCCCATCTCACACAAAACAACCCATTAAATGAAGCCTAATGGTTATTACAGCCGTGTAGATACTTAATATGTGTAATTTTCCTTAATATAATGTATGCACAATAATTTTATTAATTATTTATTTTTTTTATTTATTTATTTTTTTCTGCAGTTTTTTATATTATTTCCTTTTTTTCAAATCCCGTTAAGGGATAACTATTTGTACACTTTTTTTTTTTTTAAAAAAACACTTAGCAATGTATTAAAGGGAATCTGTTGCCAATTATTTTTTTTACATATTAAATCAAGCCGATGATCCATATGCTTTTCCTCTCAGTCGTTTTTATTTCCTGATTGTAGACTTCTCTATATATGATTGTGGGGAAGAGATTCTTGCTTGCACTGCTTTAACAGCAGTCACAGATACTTCACAGCAGCTTCATGCACATAGGAGCCTTAAGACAGATTCTGTCTCAGACTTGTATAGGAGAGTTTTCACTGTGAAGGGAGGGGAGAGGGGGAGCTGTGACATCTCCTCTTGTGACTGGTGGATTCTGTGTTCTCTGTACACAATGGTGTCTCCTTTCAGTTTGACCCTGCTTTTACTGATAATGAACAGACAACTGAAAATCTCCCTCTACAGAACAGGAAGTGTTAGACGATTATTAGGCTTAGTGGCCAAAGTGAAAACTGCAGGACTTAGGAATTAGTAAAAAAAATACTGAAAGTGATATGGAAAATAAAAAAAAAAAATAACCAAAAATTCCTAAAAAATGTGTTTAACATAAAAATGTGAGTTAAACAATAAGTAATTTTTTTGATGACACATTCCCTTTAACATACTTCTCTATGCTAATACATTACTCTCTGTGCCAGTAAGAGACAAGCTGCTGTCAGGGCAGCACACAGTGTGCCCTGACATGAGGCTTTCTATACAGACAGTCCTGGGGCCACTCCAGGTACCCAGTGCTGACTGCACAGAAATCAGGCACTGGGAATCCCTGACAATCAAAGTGTTAAAAGCAGGGGTCCTCTCAGAGACTGCACTGGGAGCCGCAAACCCCATCTGTTGCCGTCGCTGCCGTTAGAGAACACGGACTGCCCGCTGTCAAAAGACAGTGGGCGCTCACCAAGGGGTTAAATAATGACATGAAGAAGATGCCTATAAAGTATTAAATCATCAGATGTGATCATTGAGAATACCATGCACTGCACCCCTCCACTTTGGTAAAGGCCACTCTGTTCCAGCGCTGTCTCTCCCCGGCCTTCCTCTTTCATTCTCCAACTTCCAAATGGGGACGTCACAGCTGCAGACGTCGGTGCGGTCATATGCCACTTCACTTCCACCACCTTTCCCAGCTCCAAACACTGGTGTAAGCAGAGGCATGTGACCCATCAGCAGTGACGTCAGTAGAGACCCATGAGGGGCAGAAGAAGGTGAGTATAGGCTTTTTTATTTTATAGGGCCACCAGGAGTTCATATTAATTTTTTAGAAGAACCAGAAAACCCTTTTAAAGCAGCCTGCAGTAGAAGAAATTTAAGAACATAAGCAGAGCAAGATAATTACCGTTCAGAGACACTTGTCCCAATGCCGAATGGAACCATACTTCCACCGAGGTACACTGGACAGCACCTGCAACACAAAAGTTATTGGCTTTTGGTAAATGTACAGCACATCTTCACTGCAAGACAGAGTCCATAAGAAAGCATCAGTCCTATAATATATAAGGCTACAGTTACATCTGCGTCACAACACTCTGGGGATCAGTTGCCCCAAAGACTAGCGATATGCCATCACTGTGTAATGTGAGACTCCCCTTTAAGAGATTATCTAAATTTTGCTGATCTTTCCTCTTGGGAGAAGTTGCTAAAAGTGCAACTTAGTTTTCATGTAACCAACTGTCTCACTGACATTATACACGATTGAGTCACAGTATCATGACCACTTCCTACTTTCGAGGTCAACAGTACATAGCTCATGAAGTAAGCCACATGTGGTGAGCTGGCTTGGCGGGTGTCATAGCTTTGCCATAGGCTGTCTGCACACATATGTCTCGATGCCATCATGGGTAAAAAAACGGGATTTACCAGAGTTGCTGAAAGGGGACGATTCTTGGCTTTCACACCAAAGGTGGCAGTATTTCTGAACCTCTGCAGTTTGGGAACAGTTTGTGCGCCGCTGTGATGAAAGTTAATCATAAGTGCACAACTGGCGCCATTGTAAATAACAAATGAGGAAACTGCAGAACACCACAATGATGTGAGAGGTGAACATTAGCTTCAATGGTGCGCAACCGACAGACTACAGTGGAGCAGCTCACCACCAAATGAACCAAGGGCTTCCAGACGCGTGTCTAATAAAAAACAGTTCAGTTAACCCTAAAGCATGTGGGGCTCCGAATCAGACAGATGTCACTGTACCTCTGTTAATAAAGTTGCGGTGGTAGAAAAAGATTTACATTTTCACAGCTGTATCAGTATTGGACCTCTGCTGATTGGCAATGGGTTGCCTCCTCCAATGAGCCATGACTTTTGCTTCACTGAATAATTAGACGTTGGCTTATCAGGTAAGAAACCTCTCAGAACAAACACCCTGCAACCATTGCTGGAAGAACACAAGCTGGTGGTGGCAGCATTATGGTGTGGGGAATGTTTCTGTGGCATTCTCCGGGCCAGTCCTCCATATGAAAGGCACTCTCACCTGGGTATGAATCCATCCATGCACATCACATACACCCATAGATGCTGATTGTCTTCTCTGGGGCGGATGGGATCTTCCGGCAAGACAAAGCAACGTCACACAGCTAGAAATGTCTGACATTGGTTGGAAGAGCAGGACCAAGACTTCCAAGTACTAACCTGGCCCCTAATTCCTCAGATTTGAACCCAACTGAGCATCTGGCGGGGACCACCTAGTTTATCTTGTTTGGTCTATAGAGCCAGCTCCATGTACTCTCCTGCAGCTGTGGGGAGCAGTCAGCATGGCTCCAGATATCTGTGACAACCTACCAGAACCTTGTCACTCCGAGCCAGTGTAGCTACTGTCCATGCTGCACACAGAAGTTACTCTAGGTATTAGCTGGTGGCATAATAATATGACCCGACTGTGTTTCCTAATAACCAGTTTATCTTTGGTTCAAGGTATCCTTGTATTGCTCTTGTGCCCTCTGACAGCGCGTTGACTCACAGCTGTATGTTTTTGATTGTGATTATAAGGCTATGTTCACACGGTGTAATTGCGGGACGTATTTCATTATTCACGGCGCGCATACGGCGCTAGTAATTAACATGTCCCTTTCTCCCCGCTCGGCACATTCGCCGAGCGGGGAGAGGAGACGTTATCCATTGTTCTCTATGAGAACTGTGGATTACCGTAATTATTGGGATGTATTTCGCCCCGTATTTAGCGAAGTACGACGCGAAAAGGGGCGAGTACGTCCCAAAATTTCCCTTTTGTGAACATCCCAAAGGCCCCCCAGGTTCCCTGTGAAATTTTTATGATTGGTAACCGGTTTTAAAAAAGGTTTTCTTATTTCGTGCACAACATTTTCTGACCTGCATCAAAGTGAAGGACAAGGTTAATTTACAAGTTTCCAGAACAGATAAGTGCTGCTAGAAGTGTCTGAAAACAGCAATACCTTTTTTGTACCGTTTAACAAAGCATAATGACTACTGTCTGCTATACAGGGAAAACAGGCAAAAAAATCAAAAAAAAACATATGCATATGAAAGGCCCCATCCGGGGGAGTTAGAAAACCCCCAAAACCACCAATACAGAGGCATATGTCGGAGGTATTTATGTAAAACTCCCGACATATCTTTGGAAGGCTTTCATGTGATGTGAACAGAACCTTACAGGTAAGATCTAGTGTTGAAGGGGTTGTCCAGTGGAAAAAAAAACAAAAAATTTTTTCTAAATAATATTTACCCAAAACTCAGGCTCTGTTGTCTAAATTCACAAAATTTTTGGGGGTTTTTTACAGTTCTAAACCTTCATTAAACAAATCACACGTTGCAATAGCCCAACATTCTTGTTTTCCTATGCTCAATTACTTTTCTTAATGCTTGCACATATATAAAAACAATCCATTAATGACCTATGATGTACACTCACTGGCCACTTTATTAGGTACACTGCCCAATGTGTTAAAATTAATTTTAATCAGCCAATCCCCTGGCGGCAAACTCAGTGCATTTAGGCATGTGACATGGTCAAGACAATCCCTGCAGTTCAAACCGAGCATCAGGGGGGGGGAAAAGAAAAGGTGTTTTGGGTGCCTTTGAAGGGGGCATGGTTGTTGGTCCCAGAAGGGTGGTTGAGTTTTTCAGAAATGTATTCTGGGATTTTCCGCCAACCATCTCTAGGGTTTATGGTAGTCCCCGGGGCCCGCCTAAAGGGGGTTAGCAGGGGATCGTCCGCGACCCCCCGCACAGCCGGGGTTAGGGTAATCCCCGCTAACCACCGGCCCAGTAAAGCCCCGGGAGGGTGGTCCCCGCTGCCGTGTTTAAAACCCATCAGACACCGTGGAAAGAGGGCCCGCGGGGCTAAAAATGAAGGGGCCGATCGGTGCCGGCACCCGATGTTAGGGCACCGGCGAGCTATCTGCGTGATCGATGGGGGGCATGGTGTGGGAGCCTTGTAAAGGCCCCCTATTACCTGGCCGGTTTCCCCCCTTTCCCGTTGCGGGGCAGGAAGTGGGGAAACCGCATCTTTGAAACCCCTAATGTTGCCTATGCAATGCATTAGGTTGTTTTAAACAACGGGGCCCCTGTGGTAAAGCACATGGGGGGGACTAAATGTTACAGTAATAAAAAATAAAATTTTAAAATACAAAAAAAAAAAATTAAGATTCTAATTTCCCCTTTCCCCCCTTTTTCAAATAAAATCATTAAAAAATAAAAAAGTTTTCCAAATTTTTGGGGTTTGCGCATCGAAAAAAAATCCGATCAAAAAAAAATAAATCATTTTCCCGACGCTGAACACCGTAGAAAAAAAAAAAATTCCCAAAAAGGAAAAATTTGGTTTTTTTTTCATTTTACGTCACTCAAAAAAAAGGGTAAAATGATAAAAAAAATGCATGATTCCAAAAATGCTGCGATAAAAAGTACATTCCGCCCGCAAAAAAAAGCCCCCCCCATACGTGTAGGTGTTGTACAAAAAAAAATTATTGGTGCACAAAAATGGGCCCCTGGCGCAAATTTAAAATAGAAAATGTTTGGAATTTTTTTTTGGTTCAAAAAAAACGGAAAAACCCCACGTTGGTTATTGCCGGATGGGAAAAACCTGTAGAATACAGTAACACTTATATTTACGAAAATTGAAGCGTTTAAAAAAAAAAACCCCCCCAAAACATGGCGAAAAACATTTTTTTTCCAATTTGTCCCCCTTGGAAAATTTTTTTGCGGTTTTCCGTATATTCTAAGTATAGTGAAAAACACCTTTGAAAGTCATCTTGTCCCGCAAAAAAAGCCCTCATGTGTCTATGTAGGTGAAAATAAAAACGTTATGGCTTTCAGAAGGCGAGACGGGAAAAACGAACGTGTCACCCAAAAAAAAACGCCTGGTCCTTAAGGGGTTAAAGAAAAACACGAAAAATCGAAGATTGGAAATGATGAGATGAAAGTCAATAGACCGGGCTCTGATTGGGGCAAATGGGTTTGGAAGAATCAAATGAAAAGGGGCGAACGGATTGAGAAATTGAAGGAACTGTCCGGTTCGGTGGAGGAAGCCTGAGGATATGGGGATGTTTCACAGCCAAAGATGTTGGATACTTGATCAGGATCGATGTTTATCTCAATGCTGAGCTACATGTGAGTGTCCTAAAAGATGAGCTAACTCATATAGTCGAGTACTATGGGTATGAAGAGTATAGGAAGAAGGGACGAAAACAGTGTTCCGCAGGAAAAACGACCCGAAAACTGGACGTCAAGGTTGGAGAAGGAATGGTTCAATGACAATGAAGTAGAGTTGCTGTATTGGCCTCCACAGTCCCCCGACCTCAACCCAATCCAACACTTGTGGGTAGAGGTAAAGAAAAAGCTGTATTCGTACCCAAGTCCAGTCTGCACCAACATTGGGAACGTGTAGAAGAGACCTGAGATCGGATTTTGGTCAAGACTTGTTTGAATCTGATCCAGAGCCCAGAAGGATTCAGGCAGTGTTGAAAGCCAAAAGGTGGATTTACCAAATACTAGTGCTTGTCAGTGTCTGTTCTTCCTAAATATCTTGATTATTGTATCATAAGGTGATAAACAGCCTGATGTTACCACCTTACTACAGTAAAGTTATCACTTAAACATGCGCCGTGTATGAGGGAGTCAAGTGTTGGAGTCAGGGAAATTGAGGAGTTGGAGCTTTGGCTTGCCGACTCCACAGCCCTGCATTTTACAAATAAAAAAAATAATAAAAAAGTTACACATAATTGGTATTGCCATGTCTGCAAATATAACAACATTTATCCCGTGTGCTGAACACTGTAGAAGTAGAAAAAATTCCGAAACGCCAAAATTGCAGCTATTTGTTCATTTCACACACTCTAAAAATAGGAAGAAAAGTGATCCAAAGAATCAGATCTGTCCCAAAATGGTACCAATAAAAAGTACATTTCAGGCCGCAAAAAAGAAATC